>WNWK01048503.1:0-13531 GCA_009830355.1 Cherax destructor
GTGGCCTACCAGCTTCTCCCACTTGATTTGAGGCCGCTAGAATTTAGGCGTATAAATACGTCCGAAACATTGGCTCGTAAGACGTATATATACGTCCGAAACAGTCAAAGGGTTAAACTGTCCACATGTAGATCTACGTTCACTGCTACTGCTCAAATATTTTGAATTTTTTTTTTTTAAGTGAAGCGCATTTTTATAAACAGGTTAGGCTAAAAAAAAAATTTAGGGTCAATACTTACCGAGATATAAGACCGACAAGTTGGTGCTGAATGTTCACCTGACGGCAACATCAAGTCCTGTTGCTTGCAGAAGTATTGCGGATATACTTTTTTTTCTAGTTTTTATTTTAATTTATATAATTTTTATGTTCTGATAATTACAATTTATAATAGTTCTTGTGATTTCATAGCCAATCTTTGTTCTAACACTAATATAAGGTACTGAAATAGTACTCAAATAGTCACAATCACACCAACAGGTGAACATTTTCACCTGCCTTGGTCAAGCATTGTCCAGTAGCAGGAGGCACTTGAGTGGCAATTTCTTTTCCAGGAGGTATTTCTTCACACTAGGGCCAAACACTGCAGTTAACCATTCCACGAAAAAGTCCTTAGTGACCCATGCATTACTGTTAGCCTTCCAATGCACACACATATTATTCCTGTTAACATTGTGTTTCTTGAAGGCTCTGGGATTTTCTGAGTGATACACCAGTAAAGGCTTCACTTTAAAATCACCACTGGCATTGGCACATCAAAAGGGAGTTAGCCTGTCTTTCATAGGCTTGTGTCCTGGCTGTGCCTTTTCCTCCTTAGTAATGAAGGTCCTCTTTGGCATTTTCTTCCAAAAGAGGTCTGTTTCATCACAATTAAACACTTGTTGGGGGAGGAATTGTTCAGCCTCTACGAACCCCTTGAATTCCAGCACAAATTTTTCAGCTGCCGTTTGTCTGAGCTGGCTGCCTCACCATGCCTCCAACACAGTGTATGCCACTACGTTTCTTAAACCTCTCAAACCAGCCTCTGCTGGCTTTAAAATCACTCTCCTCACCACTGGTTCCAGGCATTGTCTTGACAAGATCTGCGTGCAACTGCCTTGCCTTTTCACAAATTATCGCCGTGGAAATACTATCACCCGCTATCTGTTTTTCATTGATCCATAACAGTAATAACTTCTCAACTTCATCCACTGTTTTCGATCTTTGTTTTGTAAATAAATCAACCCCTTTTGCAACATTAGCTTCCTTGATTTCTTTTCTCTTGCCAGGATAGTGGTGATAGTAGATTGTCTTTTCCATACATCCTGGCAAGCTCACCCACACGTACGCCACTCTCATATTTTTCAACAATCTCCTTCTTCAGTTCGATGGTGTTCCTCACTCTCTTTACCACAGGGGTGCCACTAGGAAGCTTCTTTGGACCCATGGTGACTTATTTCACAGTGACAGTCACTAAATCACCAAAAAAGACACCAAATGTATTGTGAATGCTTGAAAGAGCGTGCTGGGTATTGTTCACTCAAGTGTAAACAACGCTGAACTGGCGTCCTGGGAGGAGGTGCGCAAGTGCAGAGCGGGCAGACAGGTCTGGTACGTAACACTAGCTGAGTAAATAACGCTAGCCGAAAAAAATATTGAACGTAAAAAGCAACCTTTAGCCGAAAATAACGTTATCTGGAATGAACGTTAGCCGGGGGTCCACTGTATATGAAACTCCTTGACGAATGGTGTTATGACAAGTGTCAGATAACACTGACAGCCCAATGAATTGATGAATGTGAGCAGGGAACCCTCTCTTTGTTTCCACTGTCTATCTGTCTGTCTGTCTAGCTCTGCTTATCTGTCTTTCCGTCTGCCTGTGTGTGTGTCTTTCCGTCTTCTTGTCTCAGTCTCAGAGTGCGGCTCGTAATCCAACAGGTATTATACGCGATGAAGAAGTGACAATGCGTATTACTTGCCAGTCATGCTTATTATGTCTTATATCTACAAGCATTGTATAACACTTTGCCTGGAATTTTTGGGTTATCCTAGGTAATTTACACTATGTATAATAACTCTACTTATGTGTACATGTGAGAGACAGAGAGAGAGAGATATTACAGATATATATAGATAGACAGATACAGAGATATAGGACAGATAGATATAGACAGAGATATAGACAGATATAGACAGAGATATAGACAGAGATATAGACACATATAGACAGAGATATAGACAGATATATACAGAGATATAGACAGATATAGACAGAGATATAGACAGATACAGACAGAGAGACAGCCAAAGCCAGCCTGCCGAATACATAAGAACATAAAAAAGAAGGAACACTGCAGAAGGCCTACTGGCCTATTCAAAGCAGGTCCATGTCACCCCCCCCCAGCTTAGACCAATGACCCACCTAGTCAGGTCACATCCTCTGAAGGAAGGAGCACAGCATCAGACCTAGTAGCACAAGCTAGTCAGGTCCAACTCACACCCACCCACAGCCACTCATGTATTTATCTAACCTATTTTTACTTTCCTCTTATAAGGGGAGTGTTAATGCGACATGCCATCAGTGAATTCCTGGTGTTTGCCACACTATTTGCTCTAGCTGGCACTCAATTGAACTAGTGCTCCCACAAGGTACTAAGTGGTCCCAGATTTATTTAATACTGCGCAGACCCATTCTCTCATGTCTAGGCGACTCAGGCCTATCGCACTAAATTTGAAGGAATGAAAAATAAAACGTTGATCTACGTTCGGAGCAGTATGCGTACAAATGTATATATACGTTTGGACAGTTTAAGGGTTAAATGTTTATCTGTAAAGATATTTCAGATAAATCACGTAGTTAATAATACAGTGGACCCCCGAGTTTCGTAAAAACTTCACTCCTGAAGTCTGCTCAAGCGCCATTACCGAACGAATTTACTCCCTTAAGGAAAAATGTCACGTAAGTTAGTCTATTTCAGACCCCCAGAAATACACTTCCACAAGCACTTACAATATTATACTTACATAAATGTACGATTTCCGGGGTTTACGAAACTCGGGGGTCCACTGTAATTATGTCAACTAATAATTGCTTAAACAATATGACTTCAACACAAGCATCTTGAATTTTTATTATATTCATGGAGTATAATAATAATAATAATAATAATAATAATAATAATAATAATAATAATAATCCTACTAAGTGTTAAACCTGAAAGGGTCATAGATCACTGCAGGGTGAATTGTGCTAAAGAAGGAATATACAAAGGTCAGAGACCAGTGTGTTGTAGGAGTGTGTAAGAGGTAGAGTTAACAAGGGTAGTAGGTAGTGTTGTAGGAGTGTGTAAGAGGTAGAGTTAACAAGGGTAGTAGGTAGTGTTGTAGGAGTGTGTAAGAGGTAGAGTTAGCAAGGGTAGTAGGTAGTGTTGTAGGAGTGTGTAAGAGGAAGATTTAACAAGGGTGTAGGTAGTGTTGTAGGAGTGTGTAAGAGTAGAGAGTTAACAAGGGTAGAGGTAGTGTTGTAGGAGTGTGTAAGAGGTACAGTTAGCAAGGGTAGTAGGTAGTGTTGTAGGAGTGTGTAAGAGGTAGAGTTAACAAGGGTAGTAGGTAGTGTTGTAGGCGTGTGTAAGAGGAAGAGTTAACAAGGGTAGTAGGTAGTGTTGTAGGAGTGTGTAAGAGGAAGAGTTAACAAGGGTAGTAGGTAGTGTTGTAGGAGTGTGTATGAGCTAGAGTTAACCCCTTAACTGTCCAAACGTAGATCTACGTTCTCTCGCCAAATGCTCCGAATATTTAAAAAAAAAAATCGTTTTTTTTAAATGAATAGGATATTTTTTACATAAAGTAATGTAAAAAAAAAATTAGAGTCAGTACTTATAGACATATAAGGATGCAAAATCGGCATTTGTCTCGCACCTGACGGCAACATGAAGCGCTGCCGCTTGCAGAAGTGTTGTGGATATACCTTTTTTTCTCATTTCTTTTTTAATTTGCATAATTTTTCTGTTCTGATAATTACAATTTGTAGTAGTTCTTGTGCTTTCATAGCCAATCTTTGTTCTGACACTAATATTAGGTACTGAAATAGTACTCAAATAATCACAAACACACTGACAGCTGAACATTTTCACCTACCCTAGTCACATACTATTGTCTAAAAATATATACATAGTATTTATAGGTCCCAGCAATGTTTTGGACACACAGGAGTAGTGTATATAATAATAATAATACAGTGGACCCTCGGAAATCGTACTGCTCCCAACTCGAACAATTATGTAAGTGTATTTTTGTAAGTGCTTTTGTAAGTGTATTTTTGGGGGTCTGAAATGAACTAATCTAATTTACATTTGTCCTTATGGGAACAAATTCGTTCAGTAACGGCACTAGAACAGCATTCTGGAATGAATTATGTCCGATTTCCGGGAGTCCACTGTAATAAGTTTCCTTGAAGCATGGTGTAAGAAGAGTGTCACTCCACTGCTGACAGTGCAGCAATGGAGTGACATTTGATGAGAATGCACTGCCTTGGCTTGATTTGTTTTCACTGTCACACATAAACATGTCTGTCTGTCTTGCTCTCTGTTTATCTTTGTCTCTGCTTATCTGTCTTTCTGTCTCTCTGTTTATCTCTGTCTTGGCTTATCTGTCTTTCTGTTTGCTTGTCTCTCTTTCTGTCTCAGAGAGAGCCACCCGTGAGCCAACAGGTATTACACACGATGCAGTTGTCATGTCTGATTCCTGAACAAGTGAAAATAAATATTACTTGCTAGTCATGCTTATTATGTATTATATCTACAAGCACAGTATAGAACTTTGTCTGGATTTTTTGGGTTATCCTAGGTAATTTACACTATGTATAATTGTATTTATGTGTACCTGTGAAACAGATACAGAGATAGATAAAGATTGAGATAGACAGAGACAAAGATAGAGAGAGACAGAGATAGACAGAGACAGAGATAGACAGAGACAGAGATAGACAGAGACAGAGATAGACAGAGACAGAGATAGACAGAGACAGAGATAGACAGAGACAGAGATAGACAGAGACAGACATAGACAGAGACAGACAGATATAAATACAGACAGACAGACAGAGATAGAAACAGCCAAAGTCAATCAGCCAGCAGGCCAGCCAGCCACCCTGCTGAACACATATTACAAGTTCCAGAATAGTTTCTCTTTACTTAGGGCATAGGTTATAGGACATTCTGGCAGGATGACACTACCAGTGGTACCAAAATGAAAGGATGTTGCACAAATGTTGCACATGCACCTCAAAGCCACTAACCTCGAGGTCAACATCACTTTCCTCTTAAAAGGGGTGTAAATACGTCAAGACATCAGTGACTCTCAGGTGTTTGCCACGCTGTTTTCTGTAGCTGGGGCTCAATGGAACTGGTGCTCCCACAAGGTACTAAGTGATCCCAGATTTTTTTTAATACTGTGCACACTGAGTGTTAAGACCCATTCTATGCTGACCAGGCATCTCAGGCCAATCGTGCCAAATTTGGAGGCAGGAAAAATAAAACATTGATCTACGTTTGTGGGCAGGCCTACAAATATACGGGCCTGAATGCATGTTTTTTTGCGCATGTCATCCTACTCCCACTGTGCATCTGGGTTCCAGTTTTCTAATTCAGACCAATCTCAAGCCTTCTGTGAATCTCTACAGCTAAGTGGCGATGGCATCTGCTCGCTTCCCATTGGTTGAGAGACCAAAATGTAAACACTTCTAGCTTGGCGTCGTCCAGAGCAGTTATTTTCCTTGAGTTACACTCACATACTCTAGGATTTTACCCTCTGCAATGTCGGTAAGTACTGATTTTTGTGTCTTGTGAATAAATAAATAGTTTAGGCATACAGTGGACCCCGGTTTACGTACTGCTCCAAACTCGAACAATTATGTTAGTGTATTTTTTGTAAGAGCAGTGGACCCCCGAGTAACGTAAAAACTTCATTCCAGAAGCCTGCTCAAGTGCCATTAGCGAACGAATTTACTCCCTTAAGGAATAATGTCATGTAGGTTAGTCTATTTCAGACCCCCAAAAATACACTTCCACAAGCACTTACAATATTATACTTACATTTGTACGATTTCTGGGGTGTTCGTTACTCGGGGGTCCACTGTACTTTTGTAAGTGTATTTTTGGAGGTCTAAAAGGACTAATCTAATTGACATTATTCCTTATGGGAACAAATTCGTTTTGTAACGGCACTTGAACAGCATTCGTGAACGAATTAATTATGTAAACCGGGGGTCCACTGTACAGTGATACCTCGGTTAACGATATTTTTTCGTTCCAGAATGCTGTTCAAGTGCCATTACCAAACGAATTTATCACCATAAGGAATAATGTAAAATAGACTAGTCCTTTTAGATCCCCAAAAATACACTTACAAAAGCATTTAAAAAAATAAACTTACATAAAAGTGCGAGTTTGGGGACCATCGTTAACTGAGGTACCACTGTATTTTGATATACAGTGGAACCTCGGTTTTCGAACTCAATCCGTTCCAGAAGGTAGTTCTAAAACTGAAACGTGCGAAAACTGAATCAATATTTCCAATAAGAAATAATGTAAATACAATTAATCCGTTCCAGACACACAAAAATATTCACAAAAAAAAAAAAATACATTTTTTAACCCTTTGACTGTTTCGGACGTATATATACATCTTACGAGCCAATGTTTTGGACGTATTTATACGCCTAAATTCTAGCGACCTCAAATCAAGCAGGAGAAAGCTGGTAGGCCCACATGTGAGAGAATGGGTCTGTGTGGTCAGTGCGTGCAGTATTAAAAAAATCGGGCAGCCACTGGTGCATTGTGGGAACACCATTTCAGTAGTCCTTGTTCAGCATGCCTAGCGGTAAGAATTATTTGACTCCTTGGCGCATCTGGGACATTTCTCTTCCTCAATGATAGCTCTAACACAGATGGAAGTGTCTCTGAAGATAAATTTCATGGTTTTGAGGAGTTTGTGACCGAAAGCAATGCCCAGGATACCAGAAGGAAGGAAGAAGAAAGAAAGAAAGTAAGGAAGGAAGAGATGTGAGGAAGGAATGAAGGAAAGAAGAGATAAAGGAAGGAAGGAAGAAGAGATAGAGGAAGGAAGGAAGAAGAGATGGAGAAAGGAAGGAAGAAGTAGGGAAGGAGGAAAGGAAGGAAGGAAGTAAAGAAAGAAAGAAAGAGAGAAAGGAAGGAAGGAAGAGATGAGAGGAAGGAAGGAACAAAAGAAGTAAGAAAGGAAGGAAGAAATAAAGGAAGGAATGAAGGAAGAAAGGAAGGCAGGAAGGAAGAGATGAGAGGAAGGAAGGAAGGAAATATGTAAGAAAGGAAGGCAGAAAGGAAGGAATGAAGGAAAAAAGGAAGCTAGGAAGGTAGGTATGAAGGAAAGGAAGGAGGTTGTGGAGAAGAAGACATGTGTTGACAGGTTGACAGGCAGTGTGGGGGTGGTGAGTAATGGTATAATATGTCATTTTGACAGCTGCCTTACCCTGACTCAGCAAATTTAGATGTCCCCCCCACACACACACACATAGCTTGGAGCTTTGATGTGCTAATTGCAGTTGATGGAAAGTGTCTAGTCATTATATATGTGTATACAGTAGACCCTCATTTAGCACGACTTTATGTTGCGCGTTTTGGGTATTACGCGATTGAAGAATTGCGGCACATTTTTATCTAACACGACGTAAACCTTATGTTACGCGATTCGCTGGAAGGGAAAAATTTTAAGCGCGCGGTCGCCTGCGGTAGGTTAAACCATTGAGTCAGTGGGGGTCCTACTGAGGGTGGCTATGAGCCACAACAAGTGTTTAATGCTGACGAGACAAGTGTTTTCTGGAAGAAAATGCCAACACCAACTTATATCAGTCAGCAAGAGAAAAGTGCACCAGGCTTCAAGACAGCAAAGGATCACTTCACCTTGCTCCTTTTGGGTAATGCATCAGGTGATTTCAAGTGTAAGCCCATGGTTATTTACTGCTCTAAGAATCCTCATGCTTTGAGGAAAAGGTAATTTGTTTTTCCTTCCCACAAACTGTAAGTTTATTCAGGTATACAGAGATAGTTACATTGATTATCATACATAGCAGCATATGTGTAGAGAACCTAGGATAACCCAAAGTGTTATCCTAGGATAACCCAAAAGTGTTATCCTAGAGAACCTAGGATAACCCAAAGTGTTATCTAGAGAACCTAGGATAACCCTAAGTTTGGTTATCCTAGGTTCTCTACACATATGCTGCTATGTATGATAATCTTTAACTGTATCGTGTATACCTGAATAAACTTACAGTTGCAGGAAGAAAAACAAATAACCATTTCCTCAGCGGCCGGTGCTAATGTTGTGGAACAGCTGGGAGACCACCCGCCTTCCCATGCTACCCCCAACAACACCCCACCATCCCAGCATTCGTATTCCATACACGTCAAGCCAGCTGTTTGTGAAGAATAAGAGAGAGTGAATTGTGTTTTGATCTTTAAATTATTATATCTTGTATCTGCCAAGCAATCATGTCACCCAGTAGGCATACCAGTGTTGCTCAAAGTGGCAAGAAAAGGTATAAGCATTTATGTCTTAGAATTAGAAGAAAACAAAGATATTAGACAAGACATAACAAGTGGCCGTAATGAAGTGTTACTTGTACACACTAAAAGATGTAAACATAAGTTTGTGTGACTAACTTACTGACTGACTGGACTGACTTACTGAATGACTTGACTGTGACTCCGACTTACTGAATGACTTGACTGACTGACTTACTGAATGACTTGACCTGACTGACTATGCTGACTGACTTGCTTAATGACGACTGACTTACTGAATGACTGACTGACTTACTGAATGACTTGACTGACTGACTTACTGAAGCTATGACTGACTGACTTACTGAATGACTTGACTGACTGACTTACTGAATGACTTGACTGACTTACTGAATGACAGACTGAGCTGACTTACTGATGACTGACTGACTGACTTACTGAATGACTTGACTGACTGACTTACTGATGACTTGACTGACTGACTTACTGGATGACTTGACTGACGACTTACTGGATGACTTGACTGGACTTACTGGATGACTTGACTGACTGACTTACTGAATGACTTGACTGACTGACTTACTGAATGACTGACTGACTGACTGATGACTTGACCACGACTTGACTGCTGACTTACTAACTGCGACTTGACGTGACTTACTGAAGCTTGACTGACTGACTTACTGAAGACTTGACTGACTGACTTACTGAATGACTACTGACTGACTTACTGAATGACTGACTGACTGAGACTGACTGACTGACTTACTGAATGACTTGACTGACGCTGACTGACTGACTGACTTGACTGACTGACTTACTGAATGAACTTGACTGACTGACTTACTGGATGACTTGACTGACTTACTGAATGCCTTGACTGACTGACTTACTGAATGACTTGACTGACTGACTTACTGAATGACTTGACTGACTGACTTACTGAATGACTTGACTGACTGACTTACTGAATGTCTTGACTGACTTACTGAATGTCTTGACTGACTTACTGAATGTCTTGACTGACTTACTGAATGTCTTGACTGACTTACTGAATGACTTGACTGACTTACTGAATGACTTTATTAAAGTTAGAGACACTCAGTACAACCATCGACTTCAGTTCCAGAATCTCTACTATCCACCTCAGCCCAGTAGGGCCATAGCATAACTCTCCACTCTCTTCACAATCATCCACAAACATCAGCACCCACAATTTAAGGTAAATACTATTATTTCTGTTACATTTGTAGTCTTAAGCAGTAAAAAAACCATAATACATCACGATAATGAACTACAATTACATATTCTCTTTTATATTTGTAAGATCTGTTGGTCTAAAAAAAACTTTTGCCTTTTTGGGGACTCTCAGGAACGTAACCCTATTTTTCCCATAAGTTCTTTTAATTATCTAACACAATTTTAGCTAACACGACGTTTTCAGGAACGTAACTACCGTGCTAAATGAGGGCCTACTGTATATATTATAGAACAGTAGTAATAAACAATTTTTTTTATTGTTGGTTGGTGTAAACAAGTTTTGTAAACAACATAATGATACTAATATTTGTGCGATTATTGTGTTGCATACAACGAGTGTATATATATACATTGCACCTTACTTTGGTCTCACAGGCCACATAAGTTATGTAAAAAAATAAAATAGTGAAAAAAAACCAAGAAACCTACGAAAGGAAGTAAACCAAAGTTTACCGGGTGAGCAGCATTCGCTGCTGTTGCCATACGCCGCTCATTTTTTGCCAACTTACGCCTCTATATCTCGGTAAATATTGATCGCAAAATTTTTTTTTTTGGGATTTAAACAATCAGAAAAATAATCTTAACATTTTGATAAGAAAAAATAATTTGTTTTTTCGAATATTTCCCGACATAGAATGACAGTTTCAGAGAGGGGCCTCCGACAGTCAAAGGGTTAAAGAACAAATATAGTTTTACATACACAAAACAATGATAAATAAATATAAATATTACATACCTTTATTGAAGAAGGTGAGGAGGGGAGAGAGAGAGAGAGAGATGAAGTTATTGATTGAACTTTAGGTATCAAAGCACTCTCTGAGCTTTGATATTTCTCTGGGCCCTTCTTTGTCTTTTACTGGAACTAGGACTGTGTGTGGGTAAGTACCCTGGCCAGTGTGTGGGTAAGTACCCTGGTTGGTGTGCGGCTAAGTACCCTGG
The DNA here is from genome assembly GCA_009830355.1 of Cherax destructor. Taxonomy (NCBI): domain Eukaryota; kingdom Metazoa; phylum Arthropoda; class Malacostraca; order Decapoda; family Parastacidae; genus Cherax; species Cherax destructor. The sequence continues at coordinate 10,735 of WNWK01048503.1, forward strand.
ATGGTGTGTGTGGGGAGTACTTTTGGTGGTGTGTGTAGGGAAGTACCTTGGCTGGTGTGTGTAGGGAAGTACCCTGGCTATGTGGGTAAGTACCCTGGCTGGTGTGTGTGGGTAAGCACCCTGGCTGGTGTGTGTGGGGAAGTACCCTGGCTGGTGTGTGTGGGGAAGTACCCTGGCTGGGGTGTGTGGAGAAAAAACCCTGGCTGGTGTGTGTGGAGAAGCACCCACGCTGGAGTGTGTGGGGAAGTATGCTGGCTGGTAGGTGTGGGTAAGTACCCTGGTTGGTGTGTGGGAAAGTACCCTGGCTGGTGTGTGGAGAAGTATCCTGGCTGGTGTGTGTAGGGAAGTACCCTCGCTGGTGTTGTAGGGAAGCACCTTCGCTGGTGTGTGTGGGTAAGTACCCTGGCTAGTGTGTGTGGGTAAGTACCCTGGCTGGTGTGAGTAAGTACCCTGGCTGGTGTGTGTGGGTAAGTACCCTGGCTGGTGTGTGGGTAAGTACCCTGGATGGTGTGTGTGGGTAAGTACCCTGGCTAGTTTGTGGTTTAGTACCCTGGCTGGTGTGTGGGTAAGAACCTTGGCTGGTGTGTGTGGGTAAGTACCCTGGGTAAGTGTGAGGGTAAGTGCCCTGGCTGGTGTGTGTGGGGAGTACCCTGGCTGGTGTGTCGGGAGTACTCTCGCTGGTGTTTGTGGGGAGTTCCCTGGCTGGTGTGTGGGGAGTACTCTTGCTGGTGTGTGTAGGAAGTACACTGGCTGGTGTGTGGGTAAGTACCCTGGCTGGTGTGTGTGGGTAAGTACCTTGGCTGGTGTGTGGGTAAGTACCCTGGCTGGTGTGTAGGTAAGTACCCTTGCTGGTGTGTGTGGGTAAGTACCCTGGCTGGTGTGTGGGGAAGTACCCTGGCTGGTGTGTGTGGGGACGTACCCTGGCTGGTGTGTGTGGGGAAGTACCCTGGCTGGTGTGTGTGGGGAAGTACCCTGGCTGGGGTGTGTGGGGAAAAAACCCTGGCTGGTGTGTGTGGAGAAGCACCCACTCTGGTGTGTGTGGGGAAGTATACTGGCTGGTAGGTGTGGGTAAGTACCCTGGCTGGTGTGCTTGTAAGTACCCTGGTTGGTGTGTGTGGTAAGTACCCTGGCTGGTGTGTGGGGAAGTATCCTGGCTGGTGTGTGTGGGTATGTACCCTGGCTGGTGTGTGTGGGTAAGTATCCGTGCTGGTGTGTGTGGGTAAGTATCCGTGCCTGTGTGTGGGTAAGTACCTGGCTGGTGTGTGTGTAAGAACCCTGGCTGGTGTGTGTAAGAACCCTGGCTGGTGTGTGTGTGGTAAGTACCCTGGCTGGTGGTGTGGGTAAGTACCCTGGCTGGGTGTGTGGTAAGTACCCTGGCTGGTGTGTGTGGGTAAGTACCCTGGCTGGTGTGTGTGGGTAAGTACCCTGGCTGGTTGTGTGGGTAAGTACCCTGGCTGGTGTGTGGTGGAAGTACCCTGGCTGGTGTGTGTGGGTAAGTACCCTGGCTGGTTTGTGGTTAAGTACCCTGGCTGGTGTGTGGGTAAGAACTCTGGCTGGTGTGTGTGTGGAAGTACACTGGCAGGTGTGTGGGGTAAGTAGCCTGGCTGGTGTGTGTGGGGAAGTACCTTGGCTGGTGTGTAAGTACCCTGGCTGGTGTGTATTGGAAGTACCCTGGCTGGGTGTGTGGAAGCACCGGCGCTGATGTGTGTGGGAAGTATGCTGGCTTGTAGGTGTGGGTAAGTACCTGGCTGGTCTGCTTGTAAGTACCCTGGTTGGTGTGTGGGTAAGTACCCTGGCTGGTGTGTGGGGAAGTATCCTGTCTGGTGTGTGTAGGGAAGTAACCACGCTGGTGTGTGTAGGGAAGTATCCTGCTGGTGAGTGTGGGTAGACCCTGGCTGGGGTGTGTGGGGAGTACCCTGGCTGGTGTGTGGGGAGTACTCTCGCTGGTGTGTGTGGGGAAGTACACCGGCTGGTGTGTGGGTAGTACCTGGCTGGGTGTGTGGGGAGTACCCTCGCTGGGTGTCGTCAGGAGAAGTACGCTGGCTGGTGTGTGGGGAAGTACCATGGCTGGTGTGTGTGGGTAAGTACCCTGGCTGGTGTGTGTGTGGGAAAGTACCCTCACTAGTGTGTGTGGGGAAGTACTCTGGCTGGTGTGTGGGTAGTACCTGGCTGGGTGTGTGTGGGTAAATACCCTGGAGGGTGTGTGTGGGTAAGTACCCTGGCTGGTGTGTGTGGGTAAGTACCTGGCTGGTGTGTTTGTAGTACCCTGGTTGGGTGTGGGGAAGTACCCTGGCTGGTGTGTGTGGAGAAGTATCCTGGATGGTGTGTGTGGGAAGTATCCTGGCTGGTGTGTGTGGGGAAGTATCCTGGCTGGTGTGTGTGGGGAAGTATCCTGGCTGGTGTGTGTGGGGAAGTACCCTGGCTGGTGTGTGGGTAGGACAGTGGACCCCGAGTAACGGTCTATGGATAACAAATTTTTCCGTGTAAAGGTTGCTTTTTACATCAATATTTTTCTTGTGTAGCGTTTTTACTCTTGTAGCGATCCATACCAGACCTGTCCGCCTGCCTGTGCTTGCGCGCCTCGCCACACAGGACGCCAGTCTAGCGTTGTTTACATTGAGTGAAATACCCAGCACGCTCTTTCAAACATTTCACAATAAATTTATTGTGTTTATTGCTGGTTTAGTGATTTTCACTGTGAAATAAGTCACCATGGGTCCAAGAAGCTTCACAAGTCGATGAAGGCTATAGCACCAGCCAGTGATAGTGTAGCATTAACAGTGTAGCAATGGAAAAG
>WNWK01048504.1:0-13531 GCA_009830355.1 Cherax destructor
GTCATATAGAGTGCAGGGAATAATTGGATGTCATGTATCTAGTGTTGCGGTTTATGGCATCTATTGGTGTGGCATTTTTCATTGATGTACAACATTGTAGTAAAAATTTTAAATAAAATATAAAAATTATATGTCACAAGAATACACGATTTCAGTTGAAAAATAAAATTATTTGAGCTTAAGTTATTCTGTATCAGCTATAATATGGAGTAAAAATATTTGAAAACAACTGCAATGCAATTGGGTGGAGAATTAACATAGCAGCCATCATGTTTTGTAATACTTTGTAAGGTGGGATGCATAGTAAAGTTTGATTTCATCATTGCACGAAGTAGTATGTCTTATGAACAGAATAGTTTCATATTTGTATACCATTTCTATGTATCATGTATGTTAAGTTTTTTAAATAAAATATAAAATTTTTTTTAACAACTTGTCGGTTCTTTGAACCATTCATCTACACCTATCTGATTGTGAAACTACTAAAACCAATCACATCCTCCTTCTGTCTCACCCCCTCCCCCAGGAGACCAATCCACATTAAAGCATCCACCCTCATGGCTCACACATTAAGTAACCTTCTGTTGCGATCCCTGAACAAGATAATTGGGTCAAACGGTTGACGGATCATTTGGGTACTGCACGTCCAGTATTTTACTGGGCTGCAGCGCCCGGTGTGACGTCACAATAGTTTATGTCAGGGAGGGGAACCTGACATAAAGTCAGTATGATCAACGACTGACTGAGTAACATGGTATCAGTCTGCTTTTCTACTCAGTATTGCAGTATGGTTTACATGGAGCTGTGGAGAGCCTGTACCCCAGCTACCATACTGGACTCAGTGCTGGCTGTGGCCGCACGACGACCCGCACTGACTCAGATGGCTCGTGTGACATCTGTCACGTGAGACACGCCGCTTGTCTGACATGGTGTGAACCAACGACGGAGGTGTCGAAAGGGCACAACTTGAGCGGGCGCTGTAACATAGAGAAAAGGGTGTCGGTGGAGACACGGAGAGATGTGATGTGTCGTGTGACACGGACAAGGGTGTCGGTTGACACAAGTAGCGAGTGCGTGTTACAACGGGAAAGGGTGTCTTCACACAGAGAGATGGAGGGTTCTCACGAAGTATGAGACATAGGGGCGTCGTGTCATGTGACAGTCTTATGACATGTGGTAATGTCTTGTGACATGTGGTAATGTCTTGTGACATGTGGTGTGAAACATATGTCTTGTCATTGAGTTTGTGATATGTCTTGTAACAGTTATTGTGATGTCTGTTACATTGTTGTGGTGTCGTGTGACACGAGGTCAGCATAGTCGTTCAACAATGTGATATTATTGTTACCTTAGTAAAAAATTATTACGCTTATCTATTGTACCAAAGATCATGCTTTGCTTTTATTATATATGTACAAAGATTGTACTATATTTATATAGAATTTTTACTAGTAGAAAGAAATATATATTTATAAATTAATGTCTATATATTTTTATACCCCGGACAAAAACCCTTTATTATATTGTAACGGTATTGCATTATTGGTTATGAGAGCAGAATCCCTTAGAATAACAGGCCGAGTAATCGGGTTTGCCCATAGCTCTCGTAACTAATATTGTAATACCTTCCAACAGTTATGTCCCTATAGCCATCCGGAAATACCAAATCCCATGTTCCCCCATATACATCCCTATTCCTACATTTTGTTCTATAAAAAGTTGCTGCTAATGCATGTATCCTGACCTTCCCCTTTTCCTCCCTCATTCCCCATAACACATATATAAAATCCACTACCTAATAGCCCTCCATACCTCATCTCTCACCCCCCCCCGTATATCAAGACTCAATGTCCTCAATACCAATATCCCCCCCCCCAACCATACGGATCACCCTCACAAACCAGACCCTGACCATATCTAAACATTCACAAAAGTATAATGCGTGATAAGCTGTTTCCTCCTCCCCACACCTACCACAACCCCACTCCACCACTAACCCCACTCCACCACTAACCCCACTCCACCACAACCCCACTCCACCACTAACCCCATCCTGTATAATATTGACTGAGATGCCAGCACCCCATGTAAAAACCTAAACATTATTTCTCTAACCCTTGCCCTCAACCTCAGCCTTCACAACCCCCCCCCAAATCCCCTTCCAGTCATACACTGGATAAATAGCCTCCCCTGCCACTTTTTCCTCACCCCACCCTCCCCAACACACTAGCCTTCAACCCCTTAGGCTCCCTCACTACCATGAGATGCCTCAACATATCCCTACATGTCTGCAATTCCCTCCCCTCCCACCACCTTCGCAGATCGCTCATCACAACCCCTACCCTCTTCCCCCTCTCCCCACTCAGCCTCATATAGCTATGCTTTACATACACACTTTTCAGCCTTGATTCCAAAGGTATAAGCCCATAATCCCACCCTTCCTCCTCAACCACGGCCTACCGTAACCCCATACGTATCTTAATACCCTCCTTTGTAAACCTCCCACATCCTCCGGCAAAAGTGGGTAAACCGCCGCCACATGCCACAACTTACTATTCATGAGCGCGTTCACGACTATTACCCATTGTAGCAAAGTGACAGCCCCAGGTCTCCAACCCCCCATCCTACGTATCGTGCCCCCCACAACCCCTACTGAATTCACCCTCCTAGCCTCATGCACATCATCCATGAATACCACCCCACAAATCTTCAATTGCCCCACTACAGGCCACTCGTACCTCTCCCCCATTCCACCCCCAACCTACGTGCCCACCTCTAACAGTTTGGATTTGGCCCCATTCACTGACATCCTCGTCACCTTCCCAAAAATGCTAACAATCCTACGCAATGGCTTAAGGCAGTCAGGTCAGGTTCCATTCTCTAGGGAAGGAGAACGGCATCTGACCTAGTAGCACAAGCTAGTCAGGTCCAACTCACACCCACCCTCACCCACTCATGTATTTATCTAACCTATTTTTAAAATTACACAATGTCTTAGCCTCAATGACGATACTTGGGAGTTTGTTCCACTCGGAGGGAGAGAGAGAGAGAGAGAGAGAGAGAGAGAGAGAGCATAATATTTGATAATTAGATTAAGCAATAATGGTATAAGGGAGAATATTGTCCATTTAGCTGGGTGTCAGCAGTAGGTGTGAGAGCAGGGTGTGAGCAGTGGGAGGAACCAAGGTAATATTACCTCGCTGGAGTACTTGTGTGGCTTCCTCCATGATATCTGTGTCAGTGATGCTCACACCTAGTCAATTAAAGAGAGAAATAAAAAAGGAATAAGAAAAGCAAAATGGGATTATGAGACTAAAGTCGCAAGGGATTCGAAGACTAACCCAAAAGGGTTCTTTCAGGTATACAGAAGTAAGATTAGGGACAAGATAGGCCCACTTAAGAGTAACTCAGGACAGATCACTGACAGTGATAAGGATATGTGTGAAATTTTCAATGCCTACTTCCTCTCAGTTTTTACTCAGGAAGATACTAGCGAAATTCCAGAAATAATAAATTATGTAGAACAGGACGATAATAAACTATGCACTATTAGGGTAACTAGTGACATGGTCCTCAGACAAATAGAAATTTAAACCTAACAAATCTCCAGGTCCTGATGAATTGTTTGAGAGGGTTTTAAAGGAATGTAAACAGGAACTTAACAAACCTTTCGCAAATCTTTTCAATATATCACTACAATCTGGCATAGTGCCAGAAAAGTGGAAAATGACAAATGTAATACCTATTTACAAGGCAGGTGACAGGTCCTTAGCTTCGAACTATAGACCAATATGCAGAATTGATACAAATAATCAAAGGAAATACTAATAATAGTATTATTAATAATAATAGTATTATTATTATTTTTATTATTATTATTAATAATAGGCGAGAGGGAGATTATTTCCCAGTAAAAGTAGGCCATAAACAGGGATGTGTGATGTCACCATGGTTGTTCAATATATTTATAGATGGGGTTGTAAGAGAAGTGAATGCTCGGGTGTTGGCAAGAGGTGTGGGGTTAAAAGATAACGAATCTAACACAAAGTGGGAGTTGTCACAGTTGCTCTTTGCTGATGACACTGCACTTTTGGGGGATTCTGAAGAGAAGTTGCAGTGGTTGGTGGATGAGTTTGGTAGGGTATGTAAAAGAAGGAAATTAAAAGTGAATATAGGAAAGAGTAAGGTGATGAGGATAACAAAAAAAATTAGATAACGGAAGATTGGATATCAGATTGGAGGGAAAGAGTATGGAGGAGGTGAATGTGTTCAGATATTGGGGAGTGGATGTGTCAGCAGATGGGTATATGAAGGATGAGGTGAATCATAGAATTAACGAGGGGAAAAAGGTGAGTGGTGCACTGAGGAGCTTGTGGAGACAGAGAACTTTATCCATGAAAGCAAAGAGGGGAATGTATGAGAGTATAGTTATACCAACACTCTTGTATGGGTGTGAGACATGGGTTGTGAATGTTGCAACAAGGAGAAGGTTGGAGGCAGTGGAGATGTCATGTCTGAGGGCAATGTGTGGTGTGAATATAATGCAGAGAATCCGTTGTTTGGAGATTAGGAGGAGGTGTGGGATTACCAAAACTATTATCCAGAGAGCTGAGGAGGGGTTGTTGAGGTGGTTCGGACATGTAGAGAGAATGGAACAAAATAGAATGACTTCGAGAGTGCATAAATCTGTAGTGGAGGGAAGGCGGGGTAGGGGTCGGCCTAGAAAAGGTTAAGAGGGGGTAAAGGAGGTTTTGTGTGCGAGGGGCTTGGACTTCCAGCAAGCGTGCGTGAGCATGTTAGATAGGAGCGAATGGAGATAAATGGTTTTTAGGACTTGATGTGCTGTTGGAGTGTAAGCAAGGTAACATTTATGAAGGGATTCAGGGAAATCGGCAGGCCGGACTTGATTCCTGGAGTTAATGTTGCAGTTTTATAACTGGAGTGTAAAGCACCCCTCTGGCAAGACAGTGATGGAGTGAATGATGATGAAAGTTTTTCTTTGTCGGGACACCCTGCCTTGGTGGGAAACGGCCGATGTGTTAATAAAAAAAAATAATAAAAAATAATTAATAATAATAATAATAATAATAATATCTTTATTTACTACAAGTACATGTACAAGGTATACAGGCCTAACTGACATCAATGACATACTACTATATATAAAGCCGCTTGTTACCTGGAGCATTTCAAGCAAATTAGGTCAGTTTTGTCCCAGGATGCGACCCACACCAGTCCACTAACACCCAGGTACCCATTTTACTGATGGGTGAACATGGTCAACCGGTGTAAGGAAACACACCCAATGCTCCCCATCCTCGCCGAAAATCAAACCCGGACCCTCACCGTGTGAAGCGACAGCTTGTGTCACCGGGAAAGTATATTGAAATTGTAAAAATATAGTTAATATCAGACTGACTCTTGCTGAAAAATACAGTTAAAAACAAACAAATTACTCATGAAAGTATTTATGAAAATTGAACAAAATTGGAAGATTGAACTTTTTGAAGGTAATATAAAGTTAATATCATGTAATAAAATATACACATTGGTGAAGAGAAAATAACAGATGGGGGGGGTATATTCAAATGGCTTCAGGAAGAAATCAAAATATCCTTCCTCGAGGCCTTTTATCCACTTCTCCGAGGCTATGGGTCCCATAATTTTCACTAGAGGTGGATCCTCCCAAAAAAGAAAGAATTTAATAAAGACAGGTAATTTACTTACAGTACTGAAGAACACAGGCCAAAATAAATCACTAACACTGAGAAGTAATCTTACCTGTAAAAGCAGGTAACTTGCAGTATATTGGATAATGTTTGTAGAAAGTCTGTAAAAATCAAACTGAGTCAAAACAGCACATAAATTATTAAATGATTGAAGCAAGAGAAAGATATCATACACACACACAAAGAAATATATGGTAGACCGCACTGAAAAATATCAGGAAAGTATAATGTAAATATTTTAACACACGGGGAAAAATTAAGACACTCAACAATTAACACAAGAAATAAAGAAATTAAATGAAAAGTAAATACAAGAATGAAACAACAAGTTAATTAACAAAATATTACACTGGGAGTGATGGCAACACAGCAAGGAAATTAACAAATAAAAGTTTAATAAAAACACTGCACTCAGTAAAGACAATCAAGAAAATATCAGAACTTACTTCAGTCTGTAGGGAAATTATATTAGTCACAGCTGGAATACTAGAATAAACAATGCAAAACCAACACTGTCTTATTAAGAGTTAGTCACTTGGAGATGAAGGTTTATAGCTAATGGTTCTGAGCATAACAAGTTCTGAGCATAACAAGTTCTGAGCATAACAGGTTCTGAGCATAACAAGTTCTGAGCATAACAAGTTCTGAGCATAACAGATTCTGAGCATAACAAGTTCTGAGCATAACAAGTTCTGAGCATAACAAGTTCTGAGTATAACAAGTTCTGAGCATAACACGTTCTGAGCATAACAAGTTCTGAGCATAACAAGTTCTGAGCATAACAAGTTCTGAGCATAACAAGGACGTAAGCTGCACACTTCAATAACTTTTAGCACAACAGAAAATTTGCAATAAAAACATATATAAGAAAAAAAAAGAAATTATACGCTGAATCGGAGTGCATATTATCACTGAGTGATAATAATATTCACTAGCCTTTAAAATTGTCTTTAATAGATTTTAAAATTGTCTTAACACACGTAAAACAAAGTCCGTAACTGTGTACACACTGAAACACTGTTGACTGAAGACCTAATGAAATCACGGTACTCACCTAATTGTACTCCCCTAATTGTGGTTACAGGGGTTGAGACTCAGCTCCTGGCCCCGCCTCTTCGCTGTCCGCTACTGGGTCTCTGCTCTCCCTGCTCCATGAGCTTTATCATACCTTGTCTTAAAACTATGTATGGTTCCCGCCTCCACTATATCTTTCTCTAGACTATTCCACTTCCTGACTACTCTGTGGCTGAAGAAATGCTTCCTAACATCCCTTTGACTTATCTGAGTCTTCAGCTTCAAGTTGTGTCCCCTTGTTTCTGTGTTCCCTCTCTGGAACATCCTGTCACTGTCTACCTTGTCAATTCCCCGCAGTATTTTTGTATGTCGTTATCATGTCTCCTCTGACCCTTCTTTCCTCCAGTGTTGTTAGTCCTATTTCCCTCAACCTTTCTTCATAGGACAGACCCCTGAGTTGTGGAACTACCCTTGTCGCAAACCTTTGCACTTTCTCTAGTTTCTTTACGTGCTTGACCAGGTGTGGGTTCCAGACTGGTGCTGCATATTCTAGTATGGGCCTGACGTACACGGTGTACAGTGTCTTGAACGATTCCTTGTTAAGGTAACGGAACGCTAATCTTAGGTTTGCCAGTCGCTCATATGCTGCCGCAGTTATCTGGTTGATGTGTGCCTCCGGAGACGTGCTTGGCGTTATACTCACCCCAAGGTCTTTCTCCTTTGCCGAGGTTTGTAGCCTTTGTCCGCCTAGCCTGTACTCTGTCAGCGGTCTTCTTTGCCCTTCTCCGATCTTCATGACTTTGCATTTGGTGGGATTGAATTCGAGAAGATAGTTGCTAGACCAGATGTCAAGCTTGTCCAGGTCTGTTTGAAGTCCTGCTTGGTCCTCTTCCGATGTGATTCTCCTCATTAATTTCACATCATCTGCGAACAGAGACACTTCTGAGTCTATCCCGTCCGTCATGTATAGGGATAGGGATAGGTATAGGGATACGAAGGACTGACTAGGAAGTTACTGGAGTTATTCCAGGACGCTGGGAATGGTCTCAACAACTTTGGTCACAGGGCACCTGCATATACCAGCTATTCCAAAAATAAGTTCCTCGTTAACATACAAATGCACTGAAAATTTGAATCCGATCGGATGAGGCGTTTTCGAGTTATGAGATAAGTAAAATCGAAAAGTCGAAGAAATAAAAAATAAATAATACAAGCACATCAAGTTCCTCCTACAGGGATGACTAATATTCGCCTTACGTATTAAGGAAAGAATGAAATAAAAAAATATTATATATCACTTCTCTATCAATTCGTGTGTACGTGTGTTCATTTTTCTTCGTTACTAATTGAATCTTGAATTGTGCTCATTAAAAAATAATCTAAATCGTCGAATTATTTCAGAAAGCAAAGAATTTATTAGTAAGTTAAATAATTTCGCCCCCCCCCCCAAACATCAGAGGAGTTGTCAGGGATGACGGTGACAGCGGATGACGGTGGCAGCGGATGACGGTGACAGCGGATGACGGTGGCAGCGGATGACGGTGACAGCGGATGACGGTGGCAGCGGAGAAACTGTAAACTATAATTTATATACTCTGGGAGATAAGCAACTGATTACTAATAAAATCTATATCAGTCGGTGTGTTGGGCAGAGTGAGCGTCCCTCCTATGTGCGTCTACTCGCCTGGCAGAGTGAGCGTCCCTACTACTCGCCTCGCTGCTCTCAAAATAACCCGATAAATGGAAAAATTGTGATTGAAATTTGTTAAGAACAGTAACAGGAAAAATCTACGCCACCGTTGACGAGTGTAATATTTAAGTAACTTCTTGTGTCAACATGTATTTCTCTCCTGGCTTGTGGTGTACGTCTTAGTTCGTCAATCAATATTAAAAGAAAAACACAGTAAGAATAAGACACACATAGGTGTGTAGTTTGTCCCATGTATACAATAACTAGGACTATCCTGTGAGAATCTTTGTTCACACATCGACAGACTTCCAGTTAGTTCTAGTACAAACAGTTCAACAATAATCAAACTTTTTAAAAAAAAAATCTGCTAAAGCTTCGCATGTCATTAAACATATTTCACAATTAATAGAATTCAGAGTCCACATACTCGGTCTCCTGTCGTTCAACACACCAGTACGCAACCAAGACCACTTTTCCTTTCAGAGGCTTCAGGTTGCCTAGACATCTGTCTCTGATGTCCCTGCCTAGAGTGGCGGTGACGCCAATGTTCCCCAGTGTATTGACGGTATTCCCGTCAGGGGTGATGGTGTCCCTTCCTGGGATGGTGACGGCGCTTCTGGCGCTGCTGTTGATGTCGCCGTCAGTGGAAGGAAGTCTACTAAGCTTCGCTATCCCCGACATGGTCCAGTATGGAAGCTGTGCTGATATTCAGACAATGGAAAACTTTGACTTTGATCGCGTAAGTCTTTCTTCTCTGATGAGTTCTTATATATATGTGTGTGTGTGTGTGTGTGTACTCACCTAGTTGTGGTTGCAGGGGTCGATTCATAGCTCCTGGCCCCGCCTCTTCACTGGCCGCTACTGGGTCACTCTCCCTGCGCCATGAGCTTTATCATACCTCTTCTTAAAGCTATGAATGGATCCTGCCTCCACTACATCACTTCCCAAACTATTCCACTTCCTGACCACTCTGTAACTGAAGAAATACTTCCTAACATCCCTGTGATTCATCTGAGTCTTCAACTTCCAACTGTACTCACCTAGTTGTGGTTGCAGGGGTCGATTCATAGCTGTGTGTGTACTCACCTAATTGTGGTTGCAGGGGTCGAGACTCAGCTCCTGGCCCCGCCTCTTCGCTGTCAGCTACTGGGTCTCTGCTCTCCCTGCTCCATGAGCTTTATCATACCTTGTCTTAAAACTATGTATGGTTCCCGCCTCCACTATATCGATCTCTAGACTATTCCACTTCCTAACTACTCTATGGCTGAAGAAGTGCTTCCTAACATCCCTTTGACTCATCTGAGTCTTCAGCTTCCTGTTGTGTCCCCTTGTGTCTGTGTTCCCTCTCTGGAACATTCTGTCACTATCTACCTTGTCAATTCCTCGCAGTATTTTGTATGTCTTTATCATGTCTCCTCTAACCCTTCTGTCCTCCAGTGTTGTTAGTCCTATTTCCCTCAACCTTTCTTCATAGGGCAGTCCCCTGAGTTGTGGAACTAGCCTTGTCGCAAACCTTTGCACTTTCTCTAATTTCTTGACATGCTTAACCAGGTGTGGGTTCCAGACTGGTGCTGCATACTCTAGTATGGGCCTGACGTACACGGTGTACAGTGTCTTGAACGATTCCTTGTTAAGGTAACGGAACGCTAATCTTAGGTTTGCCAGTCGCCCATATGCTGCCGCGGTTATCTGGTTGATGTGTGTTTCCGGAGACGTGCTTGGCGTTATACTCACCCCAAGGTCTTTCTCCTTTGGTGAGATTTGTAGCCTTTGTCCACCTAGCCTGTACTCTGTCAGCAGTCTTCTTTGCCCTTCTCCGATCTTCATGAATTTGCATTTGGTGGGGTTAAATTCGAGAAGCCAGTTGCTAGACCAGATGTCAAGCTTGTCCAGGTCTCTTTGAAGTCCTGCTTGGTCTTCATCCGATGTGATTCTCCTCATTAATTTCACATCATCTGCGAACAGAGACACTTCTGAGTCTATCCCGTCCGTCATGTCATTCACATATACCAAGAATAGCACTGGTCCTAGGACTGACCCCTGCGGTACACCGCTCGTCAAAGGCGCCCATTGTGATACCTCATCGCGCACCATGACCCGTTGTTGCCTCCCTGTGAGATATTCCTTGATCCATTCCAGTGCCCTTCCTGTTATACACGCTTGGTCTTCCAACTTCTTTACTAATCTCATATGAGGAACTGTGTCGAAGGCCTTCCTGCAGTCCAGGAAAATGCAGTCAACCCACCCTTCTCTCTCTTGCCTTACCTCTGTTACTTTATCATAGAACTCCAGGAGGTTTGTTACACAGGATTTGCCTTCCCTGAATCCGTGCTGTCTGGCGTTGATTATCCTGTTCTGCTAAAGATGCTCCACCATTCTTTTCCTGATGATTTTTTCCAAGACTTTGCACACTATACACGTAAGTGACACTGGTCTATAGTTTAGTGCCTCCTTTCTGTCTCCTTTTTTAAAGATGTGGACCACGTTGGCCTTTTTCCATATCTCAGGTAGATGCCCAGTTTCAAGGGATGTGTTGAATATTATGGTAAGTGGCACACTCAGAACCTCAGCTCCTTCTTGAAGGACCCACGGGGAGATATTGTCCGGACCCACCGCCTTTGAGGTATCAAGGTCACTGAATAACTGCTTCACCTCCCCCTCAGTTGTGTGTATGCCCTCCAGCACTTGGTACATCCCTTGTTGGTGACACACCCCGTCCTGTCTACCCAGCTGCCTTCCTGCCTCCACTGTGAATACTTCCCTAAACCTTGAGTTGAGCTCCTCACATACCTCTTGATCATTACTTGTGAGTTCCCTATCTTCTCTCCTCAGCCTTATCACTGGTCCTTGACTGTTGTCTTCCTTCTGATGTGACTGTACATCAGTTTTGGGTCAGACTTGACTTTCGATGCTATGTCATTTTCGTACTGTTTCTGGGCCTCCCTCCGTACCTGTGCATACTCGTTTCTAGCTCTTCGACTAAGCTCCTTGTTTACCTGGGTTCTTTGCCTTCTGTACCTTTTCCATTTTCTGACACCGAGTCTTCGCCTCCCTGCACCTTTGGGTAAACCAGGGGCTCTTTCTGGTCTTCCCATTTAATATTTTTCCTTTGGGTATAAACCATTCCTCTGCCTCCTTGCACTTTGTCGGTACGTATTCCATCATTTCATTTACTGACTGTCCTTCCATTTCCCTTTCCCACAGAACCTCCTTCAGGAAATTCCTCATACCCGTGTAATCCCCTCTTTTAAAGTCTGGTATGTCTCTTTCAGCACCGTTTTCCCTCTCCACCTGTAGCTCTACAATGTACTCAAAACTCAGCACCATATGGTCACTGGCTCCCAGGGGGCTCTCGTGTGTTATGTTCTTGATATCTGAGCTATTCAGTGTGAATACAAGGTCCAGCCTTGCTGGTTCGTCCTCTCCTCGATCTCTGGTCATGTCCCTGACATGTTGGTGCATCAGGTTTTCCAGTACCACGTCCATCATCTTGGCTCTCCAAGTTTCCGGACCCCCACATGGTTCTTGGTTCTCCCAGTCGATCTCCCTGTGGTTGAAATCGCCCATGACCAGTAACTTCGCTCTGCTCATGTGCGCTTTTCTTGCCACCTCCGCCAGGGTGTCCACCATTGCTCGGTTGTTCTCGTCATACTCCTCTTCTGGCCTCCTGCAGTTCTGTGGTTGGTTATACATCACTGCAGTGACTATCTTGTGCTCCCCAGACTGGATGGTACCTACTATAAAGTCCCTATCTCTACACACCTCCATTCCTTCCATTTCCTCAAATCTCCAATGGTTCCTTACGAGCAGGGCAACCCCTCCTTCCCCTCTGCTCCTTCTATCTTTCCTCAGGATATGATATCCCTGTGGGAAGATTGCGTCTGTTATTGTCTCATTTAGTTTAGTTTCTGTGACTGCTATTATGTGTGGGGACATTTCACCTATTCTTTCATTCCACTCTTCATTCTTATTCGTGAATCCATCCGCATTTGTGTACCAAACCTTCAACCTCGTTTCCAATACTGTGACCCTTGGGGGATCTTGGTGGGTTGGGGGGTTGTGGGCAGGGTTCCCATAGGTGGGGGGGGTTGTGTGGTTGGAGTGTGGGCCGATGGGGTTGGGTTTGTGATGGGGTGGGCTAGTTGTGATGGTGGGTTTTGGGTTGCTTGGGTGGGGTTTGTGATGGGGTGGGCTAGTTGTGATGGTGGGTTTTGGGTTGCTTGGGTGAGGGCAGGGAAAATGAGGTGTGTGTGATGTTAAAATATATGGTTGCCGTTGGGTTGCTGTGAGTTGAGGCCCTCCGTGATTGCTTCCGGTGGGTGTGCTTGTCCTTCTGCTTGGGCCTGGTGCCCTCTGTACCTCACTGTCTCCTCTCTTCGCTTTCTTATCCTCTCCTTTTGGGCCTCCCTTTCTTCCTGCGTTCTGTCCCGATCTAGGTATACATCCTGGTACTCCTGAGTCGCCCTCAGCTGTGCTTTCTCTTGCAAGATCATGGTACGAGCTGATTCTGCAGTGAAGATTACTTTGAGGGGCCGATTTCTTCCCCTTGTGTACCACCCGATTCTCCGAAAATTTGTCACCTGGGACGTGTCTCCCCCTGTTGCTAGCATGATACCTTTAATCCTTTCTTTCTCCTCCTGTTTTCTTCTGTCATGGGTGACCCCTTCGACTTCCTTACGGCCGTAGATAAAGATGGACTTCTCCCTTTCCTCCTCCCACTGTGTCTCCCTTTGCATCGTCAGAGATGCATTAGCATCTACCGGTTCTGCCATGGTTGTATTCCCTGTGTTCCTCTGTGTGTCTGGCCTACTCATTTGCCCCTGTCCACTGCTGTATATTGATGGGGTCTCTGTGTTTATTGTGTCTGTTGCTTTGTCTACCCTCTCATGTGTTGTTTCTGCGCCCTCACTTGTTGCTTCTTTGGCGCCCTTCTTGTCCCTGGCTGCTTTTTCTATATATATGTGTGTGTGTGTGTGTGTGTGTGTACTCACCTATTTGTACTCACCTATTTGTGGTTGCAGGGGTCGAGTCATAGCTCCTGGCCCCGCCTCTTCACTGATTGCTACTAGGTCCTCTCTCTCCCTGCTCCATGAGCTTT
>WNWK01048505.1:0-13530 GCA_009830355.1 Cherax destructor
GTTTTGTTTGTGAAATTGCTGTTATATGAAAAAGGGTTTTTAGTGAGATAGTGCTGTGTTTTGACATAGTGCTGTGTTTTAGTGACGATAGTGCTGTGTTATAGTGAAATGTGTGTGTTATAGTGACGATAGTCTTATTATAGTGAAGATTGTGAAAGTAAGTTTTTTCCCAGGTATACCAATTACAGTTACATACATTATCATACATAGCAGCATATGGGGAGAACCCAGGATAACCAAAAAGTCTGAGGGGATTTTTCAGTGAGCATTTCACCTGGGAGCACATCAACAGGCTCCATCAGCTGAAGTCAGCCACGAGCCCCAGCTGACGTCAGCCAGGCCACTGAGCTCAGCTGACGCAGAGAGCTCTGCGCCCTCCAGGTGTTCTAGTCTTGCTCCTGTGGTATACAACCTAAAGTCCCATGGGGGTACTGGAGAAAACAGCAATTTCTCCGGGAAGCTACAACTTGAGCAGCACAAGGAAAGATGTGTAGAGTGTACCTTTAGTTTTGGTTAATATCTTATTATGCACCCCATACCCATGGTCTGGGTGGTAGTCAAAAGATTACGAGGTACATAATGGGTCCAGGGGCTGGACTCAAAGTTTTGATAGCTGACAGTTACAGCGGATGAACTAGATCTGGCCCAATTATGACCAAGTTTCAAAATAAGGCCCAGGTAGAGCTGGTCACAGTCATGACAAGTTACAAAGGTAATGAAGTAGAGCTGGTCACAGTTGACAAGTTACAAAAGGGAATGAATAGAGCTGGTCACAGTCATGACAAGTTACAAAAGGGAATGAACTAGAGCTGGTCACAGTCATGAAACAAAAAGTTACAAAGGTAAGTAATGAACTAAGCTTGGGCACAGTCATGACAAGTTACAAAGGTAATGAACTAGAGCTGGTCACAGTCATGACAAGTTACAAAGGTTGAGCTCCAGGTAGAGCTGTCACATGACAAGTTCAGGTAATGAACTAGAGCTGGTCACAGTCGACAAGTTACAAAAGGGAATGAACTAGAGCTGGTCAAGTCATGACAAGTTACAAAGGTAATGACCGGAGAGCTGGTCCAATCATGACAAGTTAAAGGTAATGAACTAGAGCTGGTCACAATCATGACAAGTTCAAAAGGGAATGAACTAGAGCTGGTTTATAGTCATGACAAGTTACAAAGTAATGAACTAGAGCTGGTCACAGTCATGACAAGTTACAAAGGTAATGAACTAGGAGCTGGTCACAGTCATGACAAGTTACAAAGGTAATGAATCATAAACACGTCTATACAAGGTTACAATCATGAACAAATTACAGAGTAATGAGCAATTAACAAACATTCTAGGGGAAACACAAGGAAAGATGTGTAGAGTACCAATAGCAAGATTGTCACAAATTCTGAAAGCTAGTCACATTGTGCCTTTTTGTTATTAGTGGTGGTGTCCAATTAGTAATGACGAACCCAAGAGCTGTGTTGGTAACTATAGTGAAGTTCATGATGAGGGAGTGGTGCCTATGATGTTAGTAAAGGGATGAGTGTAATGCTAGTGGAGGAGGGGGTGTGAGTGGTAGTGTCACTATCATACATTCAACATGAACAGCCGTTTTGGCTAGTTTATTGTGCCCTCATATCATCCCGTGGAGGGTAGCACAAGCATATGGATACACAAGAGGCCTAGGAACCAGGCCCCAAAATGGTTAACAATTGTACATTTGGATTTAAAATCTAATTTCACTTTTCGTTACAAGCAAATTTAGGAAATTTGTTAGTATAACTGGTATCTTATTTCTTAATAAGATATCTTGACATGTCACATAAGGTTATTATACTGTCTGTCTCTGTATCCTCAATAAGTGGACAATTAAGCATAGTGTTCAAGACAGTGACCATATGCCCGATCACATAATTTGCATTTAGTTTGATCATCATCTGTGTTCTCCCAAACTGCCGGAGAGGTAACCTGGCCCCAAGCCTTTGAGCCAGCCTGGGCCCCTACAACATCAGTCAGTCTGTTCCATTGCAAGTTGCTCCATAAACATCTTATTATGTTCATGTTATCATAGTGGGTTATAGATCTACTCAGGCTTCTAACTGCATTCCTATAGGGAATCATTTCATTATTTTTTTCTCTCCTAATATTATTCCTAATGCTAGGCACAGATATACCAAAGTTATATTCTACATTCTCCTTCTGGGTACTTTCTTGGCTAACATATCAACTTATCATGAAGGAGTAATCCAATTCAAACGCTGCTAAAAACCACCTTCTCACCCCAAAGGCCCCCGAAGATACCCAAATCTAACAAATTTTTTCCAAAAAAAAGTTTTTGGGAAATTTTAATCACTTAAATGGGGTTTTAAAACCCCTTTTTATTTAAATTTAAAAGTTTTTCCATTACCCGAAATAACTCTGTTTCTCTTAACAAATAAAAAAATTTTACTCTCTTGTACTCTGTTAACTTATATAATGACCATATAAAATGTAATTGAATATAGCTAATTGTTTTAATTTGTTTGATCTGATTCAATTAATTACATTGCTGCAATTAATAAATTATTATGTTCAACTTATATTCCAAAACTTTACAATACCTATTAATTTTCACCAATTTTATCTAAAAAATTTTTTTTTTGTTTAAATTTTAAAAAACAACCATAAAATTTTTTACCATGTAAATCTAATGATTTGAAAAATTAAAATTTTAAAGAAATTTTTTAAGTAACTCAGCATATTAGGGGGTTTTGGCATGTACACCTCATCTATACCTAACTATGTAGTACAACATTGTATCATGTCTAAATAAAAATTATTATTTTTTTTTTTAAAGTCGGCGTCTCCACCCAGGCAGGGTGACCCAAAAGAAAGAAAATCCCCAAAAGAAAAAACAGTGGACCCCGGCTAAGAACACCAGGAGTACAATTTTTTTTTTTTTTTAACAAGTCAGCCGCCTCCCACTGAGGCAGTGACCCAAAAAGAAAGAAAATCCCCAACACTTTCACCACACTCATTTATAATCACTGTCTTTGCAGAGGCGCTCAGAATCGACAGCTGAGAATAGTCCTCCCAGCTGTCACTATCCCAGACCCCTCCTTTAAAGTGCAGGCATTGTACTTCCCCTTTCCAGGACTCAAGTCCAACTAAATCAATTAACTGGTTTCCCTGAATCCCTTCACAAAATGTTACCCTGCTCACACTCCAACAGCCCCGTCAGGTCCCAAAACCATTCGCTCCATTCACTCCTATCTAACACGCTCACACTTGCTGGAAGTCCAGCCCTCACCCACCAAACCTCCTTTACCCCCCCCCTCCAACCTTTTCTAGGATGACCCTACCCGCCTTCCTTCCCCGTTATACGCTCTCCAAGTCATTCTACTTTGATCCATTCTCTCTAAATGACCAAACCACCTCAACAACCCCTCTTCAGCCCTCTGACAAATACTTAGTAACTCCCCACCTCCAATTTCCACATTTCGAATTTTCTGCATAATATTTACACACACATTGCCCTTAGACAGGACATCTCCACTGCCTCCAGCCCTCCTCGCTGCAGCATTTGCAACCCATGCTTCACACCCATATAAGAGTGTTGGTACCACTATACTTTCGTACATTTCCTTCTTTGCCCATGGATAACGTTTTGTCTCACAGATACCATCAAGCACCACTCGCCTTTTTCCTTCATCAATTCTATGGTTAACCCATCCTTCATAAACCCATCCGGACACGTCAACTCCCAAATATCTGAAAACATTTACTTCTTCCATAATCCTCTCTCCAATGTGATATCCAGTTTTTTTTATTTAAATCGTTTGATACCCTCATCACCTTACTCTTATCTATGTTCACTTTCAACTTTCTACCTTTACCACCCTCCCAAACTCGTCCACTAACCTTTGCAACTTTCCTTTAGAATCTCCATAAGCACAGTATCATCAGCAAAAAGTAACTGTGTTAACTCCCTTTTTGCATTTAATTCCCATAATTTAACCCCACCCTCTCCCAACACCCTAGCATTTACTTCTTTTACAACTCCATCTATAAATATATTAAACAACCATGGTGAATTACACATCCCTGTCTAAGACCTCTTTACCGGAAGTAATCTCCCTCTCCCCCTACACACCCTAACCTGAGCCTCACTATCCTCATAAAAACTCTTTACAGCCTTCAGTAACTACCTATTCCATACACTTGCAACATTTGCCACATTGCTCCCCTATCCACTCTATCATATGCCTTTTCTAAATTCCCTAAATGCAATGAAAACTTCCCTACCTTTTTCTAAATACTGTTCACATATATGCTTCACTTGTAAACACTTGATCTACACACTCCTACCCCCTCTAAAGCCTCCTTGCTCATCTGCAATCCCTACTCTCTGTCTTACCTCTAATTATTTCAATAATAACCCTGCCATACACTTTACCTGGTATACTCAGTAAACTTATTCCCCCATAATTCTTACACTCTCTTTTATCCCCTTCCCTTTATATAAAGGAACTATACATGTCTCTGCCAATCCTAGGTACCTTCCCTCTTTCATACATTTATTAAACAAAAATACTAACCACTCCAACCTATAAATCCCCTGCTTTTAACATTTCTGTCATGATCCCGTCAGTTTCCAGCTGCTCTACCCCCTTTTATTCTACGTAATGCTTCACGCACCTTCCCCCCACTCATCCTGCTCTTCTTCATTCCTAAACGATGTTGTACCTCCCTGGCCAGTACATGAAATTACTGCCTCCCTTTTTTCATCAACATTTAAAAGTTCCTCAAAATATTCTTGCCATCTACCCAATCCTCTAGCTCCCATCTACTAACTCCCTACTCTGTTTTTAACACAAATCCATTCGTTCCCTAGGCTTTCTTACCTTTTTTTATCTCACTCCAAATTTGTTCTTGTTTTCAGCAAAATTTCTTGACAGAGCCTCTCCCATTCTTTCATCTGCTCTTCTTTTGCACCTCTCACCACTCTCTTCACCTTTCTTTTACTCTCCTATACTCTGCTCTTCTTTTAAAACTTCTGTTTTGTAAAAACCTCTCATTATTATTATTATTATTATAATGTGATGGAATCCATAGCAATTGTACATTAATTCCTTTGTCCTGGCTTTTGAGTATCTATACTGGCTTCCCCAATGAGCATGCTGTTGGAGTCATTATATGAGTCAAGATTATTTTTATTATTATAATCAAATAGAAGCGCTAAACCACAGGGGTTATACAGCGCATATGAGTCAAGAGCCTTCAGTGATGACATAGAATCAGTAATGATGATAGTCAAGCTCAGTGTCATAAGTTAGCTTTAGTGCCATTAGGATTGCAAACAATTCAGTTTGAGTGTAGACGCCAGTTGTTAATTCTTATGCCTAGTTCAACAGATTTATTATTGTTCTTAACTGGGGAGGTGGCAAGAGCAGATGCAGCCCTGCCAGAAGACCCCTGTTTAGATCCATCAGTGTATATAACTTGTGATAACTTATTACTACCAGCTAGGCGAAATTTCTTCTTGAGCAGTTGCTTTAACAAGTGATTTAAGGAAGGATTACTGAATGAGCTTCTTGGGAGGGACTTGCAATTATGTGATATTAAATGAACACATCTTCCATGAAGGGTGAAATGCTCTTTTGCCTACAATGATACAATTCATGCAGGTTGTAAAACTTAATGCAATTGCATTTTTTCCAATCCATTTAGATACTATGTGTATTCTTTCAAGACATTTAGTAAGTCATTTCTTAACATTCTAATACCAAGTACAGTGTTAATCTCAATAATCCTATCACTGATATAGAAATACCAAGCTCCTTCCTCATATTAAGAACCTTTGTAGATTTGGGACAGCCAAGAATAATTCTGAGCTTCATTTTGCATTAACTCCAAGGGTCGGAGAGAACTTTCTCTAGCTAATATCAACATGGAGCAGCATAATCATTTAAGGACCTAAAATAGGGCTATGTACATCATTCTCACAATTTCACATTAGCACCATAGTTGGGGTTGTGCCAAAACAGCTTTAAGAGCATTTAGCCTATCTTTGTATTTCTTATTTAGTGTGATACAGTGGACCCCCGAGTTTCGTAAAACTTCACTCCTGAAGTCTGCTCAAGCGCCATTACCAAAGAATTTACTCCCTTAAGGAAAAATGTCACGTGGGGTTAGTCTATTTCAGACCCCAAAAATACACTTCCACAAGCACTTACAATATTATACTTACATAAATGTACGATTTCCGGGTTTACGAAACTCGGGTCCACTGTACTTGATTTTTAAAGGAACATCTACACCAAGATATTTTAAAGTTTTAATGTAGCTAATGTTTTCACACTGCAAATAGATGGGGGGGGATGCCATTTGCTTGTTAATATCTTTGTTTTAGGGGAAGATATTAGAAGATATTACAAATTGCTTGAACTTCATTAAAAACGTACTCATCTTTTTATCCCGTATTGTATGGATCATGATGTCATCAGCATAGCTTATAGCTATATACAGTGGTAGCACATTTTTCCCTTTTTTGTCCACCCCTCCTCCTCCTCTGAACCATTGTCCGACCACTGGTCTCTTGTTCGTTGCTTTGGCTTTTGCAGATCTTCATGGTTAGTCTTCCCTTGTGTCCTCCACCAACTTTTCCCAAACCCCTCCCACTCCTCCCCCCAAAGATTCCCAATTCCACAATTTCTTCACAACAGGCTCAGGCTCAGGTCGGGTTCTGGGCTCCCCCCAAAACCTTAAAACCCCTTTAGGAAAGTGCCCCAATTTTCTCCCGGAGAGTTAAAGTCCGGGAGTCACTCCCTCCCCAAACCTTTATAAGGTTAAAAATCAGCATTAAAATTGCTTTTTCACATAAATTTCCTCCGAAACAGTATCTCCTGCTAACTGTTTCTCTTGACCACACCAACAACAACCTTTCCACATTTTCCAGCACTTGTGGTCTGTGTTTTGTGATCACATGAACCTTTTGCAACAACAGCTTCCGATTTTACTTGAATTTTTCTTGGCCACAATGGTAGCGATGGTAGAAAAGGGTTTACCATACAACCTGGCCAGCTCATCTGATACGCACTCCACTTTCATATTTTTCTATTATCTCCTTCTTCAGTTCTATCGTACATATATTTCTGTTCCTCTTGCCACAGGCTACACTAGGAGCTTCCCTTTGGGCCCCTGGTAGCTTATTTAGCAGTTGCAAGCACTAAAACAGTGGAATAAGACAATATACTGGTATGAATGCGTGGTGTGGTGGGTGGTCGCTCTTGCTTGTAAACAATAGCACTGGGCCTCCTGGGGTGCGCCGGGTGGGCGCCAAACGGAAACCGGTATGAATGTCGTTAGCAAAGCAAACATCGTAAGTCATCAAACTTAAGTTTTAAAACGGTTATCGAAAATAACGTAAGATGATAACATCGTAAGTCGGTACCACTGTATTTAGGTGATGTAGGTATAGCATTTAGGAGAGCATTAATCAGAATATTAAATAGCATGGGACTGAGAACTCCCCCCCTGCGGTGTCCTAGGGACATTTCTTTGACTCGCTTCTAAAGCCTTGGTAGAGGACAGAGGATCTCTGTTTAACAGGTATCCTATTATCCCGCAGAGTAGGCTCCACCAATATTCATTTTTTGGGTAATTCATGTAGTATAACAGTTCTGTTCGATATCAAATGCAGATTTTAGATCCAAAAAATGTGGTAAAACTAGTAGAGTGTGTGCAGTGAGAAGGTGGAAATACAGTGGACTCCCGGCTAACGAAAACTTCATTCCCGAAGCCTGCTCAGTGCCATTACCGAACAATTTACTTCCTTAAGAAAAATGTCACGTAGGTTTAAGTTTTATTTCAGACCCCCAAAAATACACTTCCACAAGCACTTACAATATTACTTACATAATTGTACGATTTCCGGGTGTTAGTTAGCGTCCACTGTACAGTTCTGCACCTTTTACCTTTTATGAACCCATAGAGGGGGAAAGTTGGTGTCTGATTCTGTGGTACAGTCTGTTAAGTATCATTCTTTCAAAATTTTACAAAGACAACTAGTTAAGGGGATGGTCAAAATGTATCAGGCTGTTGGGGCTTAGGGATAAAACAATGAGACTATTGGTCCCGGAAGAGGAAGAACTCCTTCAATGTAACTGGTATTATACAGTGCCAACAAAGGATTATCAGGCACGTGCCTTAGAGTTCTGAGAATATCATAGGTTTATACCCTCCTCTCCAGGAGCAGTTGATCGACCTTTAGTTAATGCGTTATCTAATTCATACTCGTGAAGAGGCAATCACTTCACAATATTTTGGCTCATAAAATTAATCAGTTTAAACATTTCTTCAGAAGCACTCTCTAAGTTTTCTATAATATGAGATGGAAGGTTTTCATGCCTGGGGATTTTGGACCAGTCATTTATGAGGAGAGAGAGAGCAATCCTGGCAACAGCAGTTTTAGAAGTAATATGGGGTTTGATAGTCAACCTAGAGTCTAGGTAACTCGAGGATGACTGTGGAACGGTTTGTGGTATAGGGGTGTGTGAAGTGCTGGTTTGAGGTCGACAGAGTAAGGACTCCACGTCTTCTAAAGAAAAAGGTGTCTTTGACTTATTGGGATTTGTTTTAATTCGCCATTGGAGTTCCCATGCAGTGATCCTATCGACCTCACATTGTGTTCTGTGTGTGAGGAATCTGGAGGTTTCATGTGCAGTGACCTGTTAATGTCATCTGCATAAGAGATTGTGAGTGTGTTAGGGTGTTGCATGCAAAGAGTACGTAACCTTTATTTGGAGCATGTTAAACACAACCACATAGGCTCCCCTCCAACCAGCGAACCATCGTTAAGGGTTTGAGATGGGCCCCATCATCAAATCACGACTGGTTCAGCCAATTATAATCGAGTTTAACAATGACAAAGGTGATGTGGATACCACTCACAGTTTGTCATTGGAATTCCTGTATTGAGCTGGTTGTGGACGGTTGTCTCTGTCTATTGGCTGCTGTTTTGCCTTGACGCCGTGGCTTGTATACTATTATTACTCTCTCTGTACATAGTGTACATATTTGTACAAACCCTATAAAATACTTGAAGGAAAAGACAAAAGTCTTATCTAATAATAATTGCTTGGTGAAGGAAATACAAAATTCAAAGCATTTTCTACTGTGTTTCTTTGCTCAAGCTCCCTTTACACTCAGGTTAGAAGGCCATGAACCTGAGGTTGTAATATAGGGTAAAGTGGTTCAGGTAAGTCATTAGTGTTATAAAATATATGTAGGGGATAGCACAGAGCCCTGTGGGACTCCTGCATGGAGGGTAAAGTAGTCGGAGTAATGTTTCCTGAACCCTATTCGCATACTTCGACCATCAGGTTACACAATAGACATCTATTTCTCGGAAATCAAGGAGTACAGTGGACCCTGACTAACTGAACACCCTGGAAATCGTACAATTGTAAGTATAATATTGTAAGTGCTAGTGGAAGTGTATTTTGGGGGTCTGAAATAGATTAACCTACGTGACATTATTTCTTAAGGAAGTAAATTCGTTCGTAATGGCACTATGGCAGGCTTCTGGAATGAATTTTGTTCGTTAGCCGGGGTCCACTGTACATAGTTTATACTTTAACAGGCATTATTTCTATAAATGTGGAAACAACTGAAAGTTCTCTAATTTAGTATTTGGTAGGCATTTCTCGACACTTTAAACATACAGTGGACCCTCGGATTTCGCGAAAATTCTTTCCAGAATGCTGCTCAAGTGCCATTACCGACAATTTACTTCCTTAAGAAATAATGTCACGTAGGTTAGTCTATTTTAGACCCAAAATACACTTGCAAAAGCACTTACGAAAATACACTTACATAAATGTTCGAGTTTGGAGATGACCGAAAACCGAGGACCACTGTACATTCAGTTATTGCATAACATCTTTTCTGCAGATACAACCAGTCTTGACTAATTTATCTTCTTTCAGCTGTTGCTGAAGAATCCATTAATTTAAAAAGACAAGATGACCTGAATATTTCCTCAACAGGGGATGCAGAGACAGAAGAGGAAGATCAGAACATTGAAGGTAATAACAATATAATCTTTATTTACTACATTTACAAGGTATACAGGCCTAGCTGACATCAATGACATACATACTACTATATAGGTCAGTGTCCCAGGATGCGACCCACAGTCCACACCAGTCGACTAACTCCCAGGTACCCATTTACTGATGGGTGAACATAGACAACCGGTGTAAAGAAACGCCCAATGTTTCTACTCTCGCTGGGAATCGAACCCAGACCCTCACTGTATGGCGAGGCTTTAGCCACCAGGCCACAGAGCACCACAAGATGAAGAATCCACCTCCAAAAATTTGGTTTGCAGAAGAGTTGGGCCATTTCTGGAAGGATGATCCTGATAATTTGTTCAGTGTTCAGTCTTTACTAATTTATCTTTTTCAGCTGTTCCCGAAAAAAGAAAAAAAAAATCCCCTTGAAAGGACCAGATGACCGGGGTGAGCCCTGAGAAAAACAATGTGACAGTGATGAAGCTGATAACTGGCCAAAAATTTGAACAATGAAGACCCCAAATTTTTGGAAATCAGATGAACAAA
Source organism: Cherax destructor (assembly GCA_009830355.1). Classification (NCBI taxonomy): domain Eukaryota; kingdom Metazoa; phylum Arthropoda; class Malacostraca; order Decapoda; family Parastacidae; genus Cherax; species Cherax destructor. The sequence goes on from WNWK01048505.1 coordinate 10,590, forward strand.
GTTTAAATTGGGAAAGTTTTGGGATCCGATAACCAATTAACATCAAGACTAGGGATGATATAGCAGATGCATCCCCAAGAGCCCTTTGGGTGATCACTCAGCCCAGGTGATAGCAATATCTTGACAGGGGAAACCCCCATTTTTTTAAAAAATTTAAATTAAATTTTTAAAATGGACATTTTAACCATTTATGAAACATTAAATTTTTTTGCTTTCTGTTTTTTTTTAAAAAGACAGAGCTTTTTTTTACTTTTAAAAAAGAGAATTTAATAATTGGAAAAAAATTAAAAAAGGGTTGGGTTGGGATATTTTTTTGAAACTTGTAGTTTACAATTTTCCCAAACAAGAGAGAGTTTATGTTTGAATGGACAATCATCTGTTTACTTCCCAAACATTGTACAGTTTTCACTGTTTTAAAAAAATAAATTTATTTTTTCGCGGGTAGAAAACAGATAGTTTGGAATGTAATAAAAAAAGAAAGGGCAAGAAAGACTAGATGTGGTGCTTTTTTGGAAAAATGCCACACCATTGACAACCTGCATAGTAACGGGTTTTTTTTTATTTAAAATTGGTATACTCACACATAATATAATATTTTTTTTTTTTCAAAAGGGCATTTTTTCAAAAGGGACCAAAAAAAAGAAAATCCCCAAAAAAAAAATACTTTTTATCATCATTCAAATTTCCCCCACACTCAACATAATCACTGTCTTTGCAGAGGAGTTTAGATACGACAGGCTGAGGGAAATTCCCCCCCAGCTGTCCCATCCCGACCCTCCTTTAAAAGGGGTTTGGGTTCCATTTCTGGAAATCCCAAATCCAATTAAATCAATTTAAATGGTTTCCTTTAATCCCTTCACAAAAAAAGGGTTTCCCTACCAATTCCCCAAAAGATCGTCATGTCCCAAAACCACTGCCTCCATTTTCCCCCCTATCTAACACGTTTACACGGCTTTTTGGAAAACCCCAAACCCTCGCCCAAAAACTCCCCTTTTCCCCTTCCCCCCAACCCCTTTTTTTAAAAAAAAAATGTCTAAATTCCCTTTTTGCAGATTTAATTCATTTTTTTTTTTTTTTAAATAAAAAATTTTTTTTCCATCTATCTTCCATACTTTGGGAAACTAACTCTGCATGTAGCACTTTTTACAGTAATTTTATTTTTTAGCACTTTAAAAGATTTTTTTTGCTTGTAATGATTGTAGAGGGGGTTTTTACTGCCTCAAAAAATTTTTTATATGTAAAAGATTTTAAAAGTATTTTGGGAAAATTTTCCAAAAAATTAAAAAAAACAATAAAAAGCATAAAAAAAATGTCTTAGAATTTTTATATACAGTGGACCCCCGGTTAACGAAAGGTCCTTTCAAAGAAAGTTTTGGAAAATTTTAAACTTTTTTCGGGAAACGGGAAAAGAAAAAATTTCCCCGGTTACCAAAGGTAGGGGCGGCCCCCCTGCTCCCCCAAGCGCAGGGGCACCAGTGAAGCGTTGTTTACCATTGAGAGAACATTACCCCAGCGCCTTTTCAAAGATTCCCAAAATATTTGGGGTCTTTTTTTGGGGGTTTAGTGATTGTCATAGAAATAAGTCACCATGGGTCCAAAGAAGTTTTCCCAGTGGACCCCAGTGGTAGCATTCAGGGGGGGAGTGTAATTCATGGAGGGAATGTAAAACCCTGCGGGGGAGTGTAGCATTCATGCGGGGGAGTGTAGCATTCATGCGGGGGGAGTGTGGCATTCATGCGGGGAGTGTAGCATTATGCGGGGAGTGGCATTCATGCAGGGAGTGTAGATTATGAGGGAGTGTGGCATTCATGCAGAGAGTGTAGAAATTCATGCAGGGAGTGTAGTTTTCAGGGAGGGAGGTAGCATTCATAGGGGGGAGCTTTCTAGGGGGAGTGTAGCATTCAAAAAAGGAGGACATTCAGGGAGGGAGTGTAGCATTCATAGGGAGTGTAGCTTTCATGCGGGGGGAGTTTTGGGGCATTCATGCAGGGAGTGTAGCATTCATGCAGGGGAGTGTAGCATTCATGCAGGGAGTGTAGCACATGGGGGGAGGTAGCAGGAGGGCAGGGAGGGGGTGGGGGCAGGGCCTGCAGGAGGTAGCGGGCCCTGCAGGGAGTGGCAGGCATGCAGGGAGTGTAGCAGGCATGCAGGGAGTGCAGGCATGCGGGGAGTGTAGCAGGATGCGGGGAGTGGCAGGCATGCAGGGAGGTAGCAGGCAGCAGGGAGTGTAGCAGGCATGGGGGGAGCATTCATGCATTAAAAAAAAAAAGGGGAAGTCCCCAGAGAGGGACTTGTTACCTGAAGTCCTTTTGGAGGGGGTTTTCCCCTTCCAACCATTAACACCCTGCCCCTGTCAGCAACCTCCCCTTCCAGATGCTTGAAACCTTCAAAAAGGGAAAGTTATTTTTTTTTTTTTTTGAGTGATTTTTTTTTGTGGAAAAAATTAATTGTATTTACATTATTTTTAAAGGGAAAAAGGTTTTGATAACGAAAGATTCAGGGTTAAGTAATAAATCCTGGGCCGGGTTAATTTTGTTAACCGAGGGTCCAATTTTACATACTAATGACAATGTAGGTTTTAAATTTATTAAGCCCCCAAAATTTACCTATAGAGAGTTCTGGAGTCAACCCCGCGGCCCCCGGGCTGTGACCAGGGCCCTGGTGGATTGGGGGCCCGATCAACCAGGCTGTTACTGCTGGCCAAAACCAAAACCAAAGTAACCAGCCACAGCCTGGCTTTCAGGTACTGACTTTAGGTGCCTGTCCAGTGCCTGGGTTGAAGACACCAAGGGGTCTATTGGGAACTTATGATCTGGGAAAAGGGAAAAGGGAAATCTTGGGCCCCCGACATTTTTTGCGTTGTCTCTTATCAAAAAATAAAAACAAGTTCCCAGGGGAAATTCCCCTTTCCAACCCTACTGTTTTGGGGTTTCCCCCTTTA
>WNWK01048506.1:0-13529 GCA_009830355.1 Cherax destructor
AAATGAGGTCTCACTAGTGATGTATAGAGCTGTAAAATAACTTTTGGACTTCTGTTGCTTATACTTCTTGAAATAAATCCTAGTAATCTGTTAGCCTTATTGCGCACACTTAGGCACTGTTGTCTTGGCTTTAGATTTCTGCTTACCATGACTCCCAAGTCTTTTTCACATTCTGTATGATCAAGCTCAACTTCACCTAGTTTATAAATTCGAGGGATATTTTCATAAGTTTAGATTTAGAAAGGATATAGGAAAATATTGGTTTGGAAATAGGGTAGTTGATGAGTGGAACAGTCTGCCTAGTAGGGTCATTGAAGCTATGACCTTGGGTAGTTTCAAATTTAGGTTGGATAAATTCATGAGTGAGAGGGGTTGGATTTGAGTGGGACTCGCACTTGAGTTAATAGAATCTTCAAAGCTTATTTCTTGGGTAGAATTAAAAATTAGGTTGGGCAATTACAGTGGTACCCCGGTTTACGATATGTTTTCATTCCAGAATGCTGTTCAAGTGCCATTACCAAACGAATTTATCTCCTTAAGAAAAGTTGTAAAATAGACTAGTCCTTTTAGACCCCCAAAATTACACTTACAAAAGCATTTTAAAAAATAAACTTACATAAAAGGGTGAGTTTGGGGACCATCGTAAACCGGGGTACCACTGTATTCTGTTAGTGGGATGGATTGTGAAGGACTTGCCTAGTATGGGCCAACAGGCCTGCTGCAGTGTTCCTCCTTTCTTATGTTCTTATGTTCTTATATTTGGCCTTAAACAAGTCACTAGTCTCGGACGCAAAGCCAATAACATATACTTTTAATCGCACTCTAAGTAAAAATTATGTGCTCGGGACTAATCACACGAGTCTCTTAATAGATCAACCGTGGGGACATATAATACCCACTAAAATTTTCATGGTAATTTTACCCATGTCAGCTTACTCTGGAAAACACCGCGAAAATGGGCTATACTTTGAGCACGGTTATTTATCAAGTTTATCTTTATGTATTAATAATAATAAGGTTTATCGCATAAACAGTGATTTCCCCATCATTTTAGTAAATTATATTATGAAGCAATTAATGCTCTAGGCTTTGAGGAGGGAAATTTAATTCTTTATAAAACGTTTGGTTCTGGAAGAACCATTACAGTATTTGATCTGACAGATTCAGCGAGTGATGACACTTTACCAGTTGAAAAATCCGGTAACTTGCGAATTGAATTACAATTCTCTAAGTCCTCATAATAAGGTAGTTTTATTGTTCGCCCAGACCACTGGTGTTTTAACCATCGACCAGAATAGATCTGTGCATTGCGATGTTTGCGCCTAAAATGAAAAAATGAACTGCATGGAAATAAATAATAGTTTAATTCCGGTCTTAAGAAATAAAGTTACATACATCGGTTATTTTACTATAGACGCGTTAAAGCAAATAAGATTAGCCAGCTATCCACCAAGCGAACCCATTGTTCTTATAAGCAATATTCTACCTTCTTACAGCTCAAATGTAATGGGTCATTTTTTCCATTTTACTGGACAGGAAAAATAGGCTATTATTCTTTTTGACAGTTACGGGAAAAAAACCGTGAATTATGGTATAAATTTAAAAAAATTCTTAAGCTAAATAAAATTAAATATTTATATGGTTTGCCTGGTAGAATACAAAGTGATTTTTCACCTACTTGTGGTTTATATGTAATAATGTTTATCCATAAAACAAGACTTGTGCGATTACAAAGAACTTTATATTTTTTTAAACAAATTTTCTCGAAAAAAACACTCTTTAAAAATGACAGATTAGTAATAGATTATGCGAAAGAGAATTTTAAAATGCTGCCGACCTGTGAAGATACATTTTGCTTAACTAGAGGTGATATATGTACCTGCCTCTGTGGGGAACCCAGCCTCTGACGCTACCCCCTTACCCCTCCTGGCTGGCGAGTGTCAGTCGTATATAAGAAGGCCTAAGCACAGCTGTGCCAGTAGTTTTTTCCACGAGGTCTGACCACCGCCCCTCTCCCACCTTTTCCTCGTCATGACAAAAAGAACAGGAACCGTCGATTCCAGCAAGATGGGAGTGGTAAGTAAAGGCACATCTTTTTTTATTAATACTTCCTTATTGATATTGCCAAAACAAGCGAGAGGGCGAGACTTTTAATAATAATTTTAAAGTGGGTTTTTTTTTTCTTCGACAGTATTTACAGGTCCAGTCAACATCTGCAAGTTCTTATCCTATCAGCGGGTAGTTTGAAAGGCGATGATCATGCCGCCATCAGACTCCTGAATAGCTGGCACTGTGATGATACTAGCAAACTCCTGAATAGCTGGCACTGTGATGATACTAGGAAACGGAAGCATGGACTCCCTCAGGAAAGGGTATGTTTTTTTCTATACTTTTCTCTTTAAGCGTTTTAGAGGCGAGAGCCTCTCCCCATCTTCCCTATTTGGTATTGATCGATATGTCCTCATTATTTTACAGCCTATGGAAGAAAAAGAGGAGGTTAAGAAGAAGGGAGAAGAAGATGATAGTGACGATACGCAGAGTTTTGGCTCAAGCCAGTCTGATGACCTCGTTGTAGAGTTTGTCGAGGAGGAGAAGGTGGGGGTTGAAGGTGATGACCCCGGCAAAGAACACCCCTTAGACGAAGGAGAGGTCATTTTTGAAAAAGAAATAATTATTCTTCCGGAAGAAGATGGGCTGCGCTGTCATTCTGTCTAACCAACAACGTTGCTTAACTTTTTTGGTCTATGTATTTACCACCATTCTGTGTCTAACCAACAAAGTTGCTTTGGCTTTTTTGTCTATGTAATTCAATAAAAAATACTAACATAACTGATTTTTTTTTTATTTTAAAGTATATAATGCTGACCTCTCGTGAATGCTGAGCTAATCTCAGAGGTTACGAGATTTGTTTTCACCTTTGAATATTTTTTATGCTTCTCGCGGCGGAGGAACCTGTCGCCACCAGACTGGCAGGTGTGATCCCAGCTGTCACACAGGTGTGATCCCAGCTGTCACACAGGTGTGATCCCAGCTGTCACACAGGTGTGATCCCAGCTGTCACACAGGTGTGATCCCAGCTGTCACACAGGTGTGATCCCAGCTGTCACACAGGTGTGATCCCAGCTGTCACACAGGTGTGATCCCAGCTGTCACACAGGTGTGATCCCAGCTGTCACACAGGTGTGACCCCAGCTGTCACACAGGTGTGATCCCAGCTGTCACACAGGTGTGATCCCAGCTGTCACACAGGTGTGATCCCAGCTGTCACACAGGTGTGATCCCATTTGTCACACAGGTGTGATCCCAGCTGTCACACAGGTGTGATCCCAGCTGTCACACAGGTGTGATCCCAGCTGTCACACAGGTGTGATCCCAGCTGTCACACAGGTGTGATCCCAGCTGTCACACAGGTGTGATCCCAGCTGTCACACAGGTGTGATCCCAGCTGTCACACAGGTGTGATCCCAGCTGTCACACAGGTGTGATCCCAGCTGTCACACAGGTGTGATCCCAGCTGTCACCAGGTGTGATCCAGCTGTCACACAGGTGTGATCCCATTTGTCACACAGGTGTGATCCAGGCTGTCACACAGGTGTGATCCCAGCTGTCACACAGGTGTGATCCCAGCTGTCACACAGGTGTGATCCCGGCTGTCACACAGGTGTGATCCCGGCTGTCACACAGGTGTGATCCCGGCTGTCACACAAGTGTGATCCCGGCTGTCACACAGGTGTGATCCCGGCTGTCACACAGGTGTGATCCCGGCTGTCACACAGGTGTGATCCCGGCTGTCACACAGGTGTGATCCCGGCTGTCACACAGGTGTGATCCCGGCTGTCACACAGGTGTGATCCCGGCTGTCACACAGGTGTGATCCCGGCTGTCACACATGTGTGATCCCGGCTGTCACACAGGTGTGATCCCGGCTGTCACCCTCCCCACAGGTGGAAGGGACTCACTGTCCACCCTCCTGTATACTGATTTTTTCATTATTAAGTACATAATGCTAAGCTCTCGAGAGAATACTCTTCTGGAGAAATATATAAATTTTATGCTTATCACAACCATCATGTTACCCACACACGCACGCACATGCACACACACACACACACACACGCCCCCGGTGGCCTAGTGGGTAAAGCTTTTGCTTCACGCACGGAGGGGCCGGGTTCAATTCCCGGTGGGGCAGAAACATTTCGAAGTGTTTCCTTACATACACATACACACATATACAACAGGCCTAGTGTCTAATTGACATGTGCCTAGGACAAAATGGTAACTAACTAACATATACACGAGGATGGGGCCTCCCTGCCTTGGTTTGACCTTTGACTGACCTCCAGACAACACGTGGAAGGGTGTGAGTCCATACTCCCTCAAACTAGGCCTCCCTTCCCACGATAATTATACCATGACGCTCCCTGTCGTGTAGCGACAAAAAGAACCTATTATAAAACACTTGTAGTCTAGACACTCAGACGCCGAAATGAGAAAACAGGTGTGCACCCACCCTCACCCCTCTTTCCATGACAGTGGCTTCCCACGATAATTATAGCAAGTCAGTAATAGACCCGCCACGTATGCTAATTCACTATTGTACGCTAATTTCTTCGTGTCTATCTCTCTCTCTCCCCTACCTTCGTGCGCATGCGATAGACCCAATTAACAAAAACACTTGTAGTCTAGACACTCAGGGGTGTCTCTCTCTTTCAGAGCAATGACCTCCCATATAACATGACGCAATAGAAGGGGCCACGTGCGGGACAACAAAGATTTAACCAATTAAATTAACACTTGTGGCTTACGTGACCGCCACTGGTCACCCTTCCACAGGTGTGAGATAATTGGCCTAATTGCGCAATTATCATCAGGTACCCCATCCGACGTCTTTACCCTACTCATGCCACTCACAACATCCTGGAGGTCATGCCACTCACAACATCCTGGAGGTCATGCCACTCACAACATCCTGGAGGTCATGCCACTCACAACAACCTGGAGTTCATGCAACTCACAACATCCTGGAGGTCATGCCACTCACAACATCCTGGAGTTCATGCAACTCACAACATCCTGGAGGTCATGCAACTCACAACATCCTGGAGGTCATGCCACTCACAACATCCTGGAGGTCATGTCACTCACAACATCCTGGAGGTCATGCCACTCACAACATCCTCGAGGTCATGCCACTCACAACATCCTGGAGGTCATGCCACTCTACATCCTGGAGGTCATGCCACTCACAACATCCTGGAGGTCATGCCACTCACAACATCCTGGAGGTCATGCCACTCAACATCCTGGAGGTCATGCTACTCACAACATCCTGGAGGTCATGCCACTCACAACATCCTGGAGGTCATGCCACTCACAACATCCTGGAGGTCATGCCACTCACAATATCCTGGAGGTCATGCCACTCACAACATCCTGGAGGTCATGCTACTCACAACATCCTGGAGGTCATGCCACTCACAACATCCTGGAGGTCATGCTACTCCTCAAATACTTTAATGGTAAAGCTATTCTTCCTCTGTTTCTTTACATCAGAATCTCTATACGATTTTCGTTTGTGTCAAAATAAATCAATTCAATTTTTAAGCAAGTTTCAAACATTGAGATTTAATTTAGTTAGCATTTATTAAATTACTAAAAACTGCTCAATTGTCTGTCAGGACTAAGTTCAGCCAGATATTATCATCAAGTTTAACTAACATCCAAAAAACTTAGACTAATTTAAACATAATAAAGTGTTCCATAACATTCATGGTGTAAAATATACTACGATTCATACATCATAGTACTTGACAATATAAAGTAATATTATAGGAATTAACAAAGAGTCAAGCTAACAAGCTGGCAGCAGCAGTCAATAATTTTTTAACCAAGAGATGACGTCTCCGGAGATGGTACATATTGTATTCGTCCCAGAAAGTTTTTATTTAGTGTGTGAGATGGTGAAAGTTTTCCCTGTCAATATAGAGGAGGTGAGAGAAGTGATGTTGTGACGTGTATATTATTTATGGCTACTCTTTACTTGTCTTAAGAAAATTCATGAAATTTTCCTCACTGTCTGATCTAAAACTGTCTCAGACTTCCCACATTCTTACATCACTAACACATTCTTACATCACTAACACATTCTTACATCTCTAACACATTCTTACATCTCTAACACATTCTTACATCTCTAACACATTCTTACATCTCTAACACATTCTTACATCTCTAACACATTCTTACATCTCTAACACATTCTTACATCTCTAACACATTCTTACATCTCTAACACATTCTTAAATCTCTAACACATTCTTACATCTCTAACACATTCTTACATCTCTAACACATTCTTACATCTCTAACACATTCTTACATCTCTAACACATTCTTACATCTCTAACACATTATTACATCTCTAACACATTCTTACATCTCTAACACATTCTTACATCTCTAACACATTCTTACATCTCTAACACATTCTTACATCTCTAACACATTCTTACATCTCTAACACATTCTTACATCTCTAACAAATTCTTACATCTCTAACACATTCTTACATCTCTAACACATTCTTACATACCTAACACATTCTTACATCTCTAACACATTCTTACATCTCTAACACATTCTTACATCTCTAACACATTCTTACATCTCTAACATATTCTTACATCTCTAACACATTCTTACATCTCTAACACATTCTTACATCTCTAACACATTCTTACATATCTAACACATTCTTACATCTCTAACACATTCTTACATCTCTAACACATTCTTACATCTCTAACACAGTCTTACATCTCTAACACATTCTTACATCTCTAACACATTCTTACATCTCTAACACATTCTTACATCTCTAACACATTCACCATCTTCTTTTTTCTCATAATTCTATTAGCATATATTTCATCAATAATTTCCTTAATTTAATTTTAACAGTGGTTTGAGAGCGACCAGATATGCATATGAGAACACGTGTATGTGTATATGTTGCATTCGGCTTGGAATGTGGAATGTGTGTGCACGTTTCATGCAGGACTGTGTTTGTGCGTATGTTTCATACAGGACTTTGTATGTCTGTGCGTATGTCTGTTTATGGGTGTATGTTAGTCACTAGTAGTCAAAGGCACTTGTCGAAAGACACTTGGCATGCGTTTTGTGTGTGTCTGAATGAGTGCGTATTCGCTTGTGTGTGTACTCACCTATTTGTAGTTGCAGGGGTCGAATCACAGCTCCTGGCCCCGCATCTTTGCTGTGTGTGTTTGTGTTTATTGTTTATGTGTAAATGTGTGTGTGTGTATGTGTGTGTGTGTGTGTACTCACCTCACCTAATTGTGGTTGCAGGGGTCGAGACTCAGCTCCTGGCCCCGCCTCTTCTCTGTCCGCTACTGGGTCTCTGCTCTCCCTGCTCCATGAGCTTTATCATACCTCATCTTAAAACTATGTATTGTTCCTGCCTCCACTATATCTTTCTCTAGACTATTCCACTTCCTGACTACTCTGTGGCTGAAGAAATGCTTCCTAACATCCCTTTGACTCATCTGAGTCTTCAGGGGGGGAGGAGCATTTTTCGATATATAAAAAAATTAAAATTGAAAAATTATGCAAAAATATTTTTTCTTACCAAAAAATAGTTTAATAGTGCATCATGCTGGCAACAAGTTGATGCAATCTGCTTATTTCTATCATATTTCTAAGTATGTTTATACTAAAAAGTATTTTTTTTTGTTCTTGCGTCAGCAAAAAGACGTGTTGCTGATTAGTCAGTTTTTTTTTTACCCCTAAAATTGCGTTTTTTATGATTGTTCATTTTAAATACACTACATGGCAACCTCTGTGAGGCGTGGTGTGTGTGTGTGTGAGCTCCGGCAGACGCCTCTCAGTGGCCTTACAGCCTTCGATAAGCATGGTGTGATTTGCTGCTCTGGTAGGTGGCGAACCACTTCCCAAGCGTTGTAGGTGTCAATATCTCAGGAGTAAGTTATTGACATTGTAATCCGATTTATGCAAAGAGTATTTATCATAGCATCATGCTTCTTTCGCAGGGTTATAGAGGAATGATGGTTCTATTGAACTAGAGAGCGATTTTGCGATATGTTTTACGGTTTCTTGATAGTGATTTTTCTTTTCCCAAACAAATTAAAAAAAAAAACACGTATTTCAATAATTCGTATAATGCAATCTATTGAGAGGAAGCTCAACTTGCCCTGTAGTTATATAGCCTAACTCTTCCTCTTTCATCTGATCTAAATTAGAACATTGTATGTCGTACCAATTTTGTAGAAATGGAATTGCCTTAAGCTCTATCAAATAGGGCATTTTACTTTTTTTCTATATAACTCTAAGGCAAAACGTCACTAAAAACTCAGTGTCTATGTTTCAAATGCTTCTTAATTCAAAGAGAATATTCCCAATGAAATATTTGCATAATAAAAAAAGGTCAAAAATGCTCCTCCCCCTTCAGCTTCCAGTTGTGTCCCCTTGTTTCTGTGTTCCCTCTTTGGAACATCCTGTCACTGTCTACCTTGTCGATTCCCCACAGTATTTTGTATGTCGTTATCATGTCTCCTCTGACCCTTCTTTCCTCCAGTGTTGTTAGTCCTATTTCCCTCAAACTTTCTTCATAGGACAGACCCGAGTTGTGGAACTAACCTAGTTGCAAACCTTTGCACTTTCTCTAGTTTCTTTACGTGCTTGACCAGGTGTGGGTTCCAGACTGGTGCTGCATATTCTAGTATGGGCCTGACGTACACGGTGTACAGTGTCTTGAACGATTCCTTGTTAAGGTAACGGAACGCTAATCTTAGGTTTGCCAGTCGCCCATATGCTGCCACAGTTATCTGGTTGATGTGTGCCTCCGGAGACGTGCTTGGCGTTATACTCACCACAAGGTCTTTCTCCTTTGCTGAGGTTTGTAGCCTTTGCCCGCCTAGCCTGTACTCTGTCAGCGGTCTTCTTTGCCCTTCTCCGATCTTCATGACTTTGCATTTGGTGGGATTGAATTCGAGAAGCCAGTTGCTAGACCAGATGTCAAGCTTGTCCAGGTCTGTTTGAAGTCCCGCTTGGTCCTCCTCCGATGTGATTCTCCTCATTATTTTCACATCATCTGCGAACAGAGACACTTCTGAGTCTATCCCATCCGTCATGTCATTTACATATACCAAGAATAACACTGGTCTTAGGACTGACCTCTGCGGTACGCCACTCGTCACAGGCGCCCACTGTGATACCTCATCACGCACCATGACCCGTTGTTGCCTCCCTGTGAGGTATTCCCTGATCCATTCCAGTGCCCTTCATGTTATACATGCTTGTTCTTCCAACTTCTTTACTAATCTCATGTGAGGAACTGTGTCGAAGGCCTTCCTGCAGTCCATGAAAATGCAATCAACCCACCCTTCTCTCTCTTGCCTTACCTCTGTTACTTTTTCATAGAACTCTAGGAGGTTTGTTACACAAGATTTTCCTTCCCAGAATCAGTGCTGTCTGGTGTTTATTATCCTGTTCAGCTCGAGGTGCTCCACCATTCTTTTCCTGATGATTTTCTCCAGGACTTTGCACACTATACATGTAAGTGACTCTGGTCTATAGTTTAGTGCCTCTTTTCTGTCTCCTTTTTTAAAGATGGGGACTACATTGGCCTTCTTCCATACCTTAGGTAACTCCCCATTTTCAAGGGATGTGTTGAATATTATGGTAAGTGGCACACTCAGTACCTCAGCTCCTTCCCGAAGAACCCACAGGGAGATATTGTCCGAACCCATCGCCTTTGAGGTATCAAGGTCGCTGAGTAACTGCTTCACCTCCTCCTCAGTTGTGTGTATGCCCTCTAGCACTTGATACATCCCTTGTTGGTGACGCACCCCATCCTGTCTTCCCAGCTGCCTTCCTTCCTCCACTGTGAATACTTCCTTAAACCTCAAGTTGAGCTCCTCACATACCTCTTGATCGTTTCTTGTGAGTTCTCCATCTTCTCTCCTGAGCCTTATCACCTGGTCTTTAACTGTTGTCTTCCTTCTGATGACTGTACATCAGTTTCGGGTCGGACTTAACTTTCGATGCTATGTCATTTTCGTACTGTTTCTGGGCCTCCCTCCGTACCTGTGCATACTCGTTTCTAGCTCTTCTACTAATCTCTTTGTTTACTTGGGTTCTTTGCCTTCTGTACCTTTTCCATTCTTTGACACTCTGAGTCTTTTCCTCCCTGCACCTTTGGGTAAACCAGTGGCTCTTTCTGGCCTTCCCGTTTGATCTTTTTCCTCTGGGTATAAACCGTTCCTCTGCTTCCTTGCACTTTGCTAGTATTCCATCATTTCATTTATTGTCTGTCCGTCCATTTCCCTTTCCCACTGAACCTCCTGCAGGAAATTCCTCATGCCTGTGTAGTTAACTCTTTTAAAATCTGATTTGTCTCTTTCGGTACCGCTTTCCCTCTCCACCTGTAGCTCTACAATGTACTCAAAGCTCAGCACCATATGGTCACTGGCTCCCAGGGGGCTCTCGTGTGTTATGTCTTCAATATCTGAGCTGTTCAGGGTGAATACAAGGTCCAGTCTTGCTGGTTCATCTTCTCCTCTCACTCTGGTCGTGTCCCTGACATGTTGGTGCATCAGGTTTTCCAGTACTGCGTCCATCATCTTGGCTCTCCAAGTTTCTGGACCCCCACGTGGTTCTTGGTTCTCCCAGTCGATCTCCCTGTGGTTGAAATCGCCCATGACCAGTAGCTTTGTTCTGCTCATGTGCGCTTTTCTTGCCACCTCCGCCAGAGTGTCCACCATCGCTCTGTTGTTCTCATCATATTCCTCACCTGCAATGATTATCTTGTGCTCTCCAGACTGGATGGTACCTACTATGAAGTCCCTTCTCTACACACCTCCATTCCTTCCATTTCCTCGAATCTCCAGCGGTTCCTTACAAGCAGTGTGACCCCTCCTCCCCCTGCTCCTTCTATCTTTCCTCAGGATCTGATATCCCTGTGGGAAGATTGCATCTGATACTGTCTCATTTAGTTTAGTTTCTGTGACAGCTATGATGTCTGGGGACACCTCACCTATTCTTTCATTCCACTCTTCATACTTATTCATAATTCCATCCGCGTTTGTGTACCAAACCTTCAACCTTGTTTCCAATACTGTGTCCCTGGGGAGATCTTGGTGAGTTGGGGTGGGGTGGGGGGTGAGGGGTGCCCATAGGGGGTTGCAGCATTGGTGGGGTGGGGTTGTATGGGTGGGGTATGGGTTGGTGGGGTGGAATTTTTGGTGGGGGTGGGGGGTACCTGTGATGGTGGGTTTTGGGTTGCTGGGGTGGGGACAGGGGGACTGATGAGTGTGTGTGGTGTTAAAGTGTATGGTTGTCGTGGGGTTTTTGTGATTTGAGGCCCACCATGAGTACTTCCAGTGTGTGTGTTTGTCCTGCTTGGGCTCGGTGTCCTCCGTATCTCGCTGTCTTCTCTCTCTCCTCTCTTTGCCTTCTTATCTGCTCCTTCCGGGCCTCCCTTTCTTCCTGCCTTCTGTCCCGATCTAGGTATACATTCCGGTACTCCTGATTCATCCTCAGCCGTGCTTTCTCTTGCAGGATCGTGGTGCAGGCTGATTCTGCTTTGAAGATTACCTTGAGAGGTCGATTTCTTCCCCTTGTGTACCACCCGATTCTCCGAAAATTTGTCACTTGGGACGTGTCTCCCCCTATTGCTAGCATAATACCTTCGATCCTTTCTTTCTCCTCCTGTTTCCTTCTGTCGTGGGTGTCCCCTTTGACTTCCTTCAGGCCATAGATAAAGATCGACTTCTCTCTTTCCTCCTCCCACTGTGTCTCCCATTGCCTCATCAGAGATGCATTAGCCTCTCCCGGTGCTATCATGGTTGTATCCTCCGTGTTCCTTTGTGTGACCGGCCTGCTCATACTTCCCTGTCCGCTGCAGTGTGTTGTTGGGGTCTCCGCGTTTAGTGCTTCTGCTGCTTTGTCTACCCTCTCATATGTTGTTACTGTGCTCTCTTTCGTTGTAACTGTGGTGCTCTTCTTTCCCCGTCTGCTTCATCTATGTCCCTCTCGCGTGTTGTTAGTAACCCGCTCGTCTTGCTTCGGGCCCCACTTGTGTCTGCCAGTGCCTCTGCATACAAGGGTTCTCCTTTTTTCTACTCATTCCCTTTGTCTGTGTCTGGTGCACAGGCTCCGAGCGCCGTTTCTGGCCAGGTACTTTTGTCTCTATTCTGTGGCAATCCCTGCAGCTTCACTTCTAAGATCCGGATCTTGGCTTCTGCTTTTTTGACTTGCATTTCCCATTTTCTACTCTCCTCAGCTATCCTCTTCTCCATTCCCTCGATGATCACCAATATCTTCCTCTCCCATTCCTTTGTGTGTGTGTGTGTGTGTGTGTGTGTGTGTGTGTGTGTGTGTGTGTGTGTGTGTGTGTGTGTGTGTGTGACTGCTCGTGTACTCACCTAATTGTACTCACCTAATTGTGGTTGCAGGGGTCGAGACTCAGCTCCTGGCCCCGCCTCTTCGCTGTCTGCTACTGGGTCTCTGCTCTCCCTGCTCCATGAGCTTTATCATACCTTGTCTTAAAACTATGTATGGTTCCTGCCTCCACTATATCTTTCTCTAGTCCATTCCACTTCCTGACTACTCTGTGGCTGAAGAAATGTTTCCTGACATCCCTTTGACTCATCTGAGTCTTCAGCTTCCAGTTGTGTCCCCTTGTTTCTGTGTTCCCTCTCTGAAACAACCTGTCACTATCTACCTTGTCAATTCCCCGCAGTATTTTGTATGTCGTTATCATGTCTCCTCTGACCCTTCTTTCCTCCAGTGTTGTTAGTCCTATTTCCCTCAACCTTTCTTCATAAGACAGACCCCTGAGTTGTGGAACTAACCTTGTCGCAAACCTTTGCACTTTCTCCAGTTTCTTGACGTGCTTGACCAGGTGTGTGTGTGGGTCTGAGTGTGTGTGTGTGTACTCACCTAGTTGTGGTTGTTGTACTCACCTAGTTGTGGTTGCAAGGGTCGAGTCATAGCTCCTGGCCCCCGCCTCTTCACTGTGTGTGTGTGTGTGCCTGCTTGAGTATGTATGTGTCTGCTTGTAAGTCTGCTTGTGTGTATACCTTCTTTGTGAGTGTTGGTATAGGTTTGCAAAGGCACTTGTCGATTGATATTAAGATTGATATTAGGTGTGTGTGTGTGTGTGTGTGTGTGTGTGTGTGTGTGTGTGTGTGTGTATGTGGAGGCCAGTGGTTCGTCTTTAAGATGCACTCCCCCTCGCCTTCCCCAGGTTCATGTGTCCAGGAATGCATCCGTGGGCCCCCGGATTTCTCCCCTTCCTCACTTCCATAAGGTCAGCCTCGCCTCTCTCTCTCTCTCTCTCCTGCCTTCCAGCCTCAGCCTTCCCAAGGTTCATTATCCAGGAATCCATCCGTCCGCCTCCGAAAGTTTCCCCTTCCTCACTTTCCCAAGGTCAGCCTCACTAACCTGTATTCTTGCCTTCCCAAGGTTTATGTATCCAGGAATTCATCCGT
>WNWK01048507.1:0-13528 GCA_009830355.1 Cherax destructor
TCAGTATACTGACATTAAGAGGACGTTAAAAGGGAATAAGAAAAGCTAAACGGGACTATGAAATTAAAGTTGCTAGGGATTCAAAAACTAACCCAAAAGTTTTTCCAGGTTTATAGAACAAAAGTTAGGGATAAGATAGGTCCCCTTAAAAATAACTTTGGGCATCTTACTGACAAGGAAAATGATATGTGCTCTATTTTTAATAATTATTTTCTCTCGGTTTTCACACAGGAAGACATTAATAATATCCCAGTAATTAATTTTTACAGAGGCCCAGAAGAAGATAAATTATGTAATATCACAGTCACTAGCGAAATGATTATGAAACAGCTGGACCGACTGAAACAAAATAAATCGCCGAGTCCTGATGAGCTTTTGCAAGGGTTCTTAAGGAATGCAAAATGGAACTCTGTGAACCAATATCAAACATTTTTAATTTATCTCTTCAAACAGGAGTAGTGTCTGATATGTGGAAGATGGCTAATGTAATTCCTATTTTTAAAGCAGGGGACAAGTCACTACGTCAAACTACCGCCCAATAAGCCTGACCTCAATTGTAGGCAATTACTAGAGTCAATTATAGCTGATATTATTAGAAGCCATCTAGATAACCATAATTTGATTAATGATACCCAGCATGGATTCACGAGGGCCGTTCCTGCCTATCTAATTTATTAACCTTCTTCAGTAAATCTTTTGAGGCTGTTGATCACGATAAAGAATTCGATATTGTTTATTTAGACTTTAGTAAGGCTTTTGATAGAGTACCGCACCAGAGACTGTTAAAGAAAGTGGCAGCTCATGGCATTGGGGGAAAAGTGCTGTCATGGATCGAGTCATGGCTCACCAATAGGAAGCAGAGAGTGTGCATAAATGGGGTTAAATCCGAATGGGGACTTGTAACAAGTGGTGTTCCACAGGGATCAGTCTTAGGCCCATTGTTATTTATAATATATATCAATGACCTTGATGAGGGAATTACTAGTGATATGAGCAAATTCGCCGACGACACGAAGATAGGTAGGATAATTGATTCAAACATAGATGTCATAGAACATAAGAACATAAGAACATAAGAAAGGAGGAACACTGCAACAGGCCTACTGGCCCATACTTGGCAGGTCCATGTCAAAACCAACCCACCAACAAAAATATTTGTCCAACCCATCGCCATCCAAGCAAGAAGCCCCGATAACCCCCTCCCCCCCCGCAACAACTGTGTAAGTCCCGTTCAAATCCAACCCCTCTCACTCACAACAACACAGAAATAAGGAACACTGCATCAAGCCAACTGATCCACACTAGGCAAGACCCAAAGCCAATCCCTCAAACAAAAACTCCTACCCAACCCATCTACTCCATCCATGGAATATGTTTTGATAATCAGGGCACTATAAAATAGGGTACTGAATTAGCTGAAGCACCTGGTCCATCACCAGGGCGTTGAAGGACCGAGACCTGGTCCATCACCAGGGTACTGGGGCCAGCACCTGGTCCATCACCAGGGTACTGAGGGAGCCGAAGCACCTGGTCCATCACCAGGGTACTGAGGGAGCCGAAGCATCTGATCCATCACCAGGGTACTGAGGGCCGAAGCACTGGTCCATCACCAGGGTACTGGGAGCCGAAGCATCTGGTCCATCACCAGGGTACTGAGGGAGCCGAAGCACCTGGTCCATCACCAGGACAGAACATGACATAAGAATGGGGAACACTGCAGAGGCCACTGGCCAACAGGGTTTATCAAACCACCACTATAAAATTTACTCTGTACCGACACTAATCAAACCCACCTCCCCTATTTTCCAATCTTTAAAGCCACCCAAGGTCAGCTCTATCACCCTACTGGAAGATTGTTCAGCATCTACAACTCTGTTCAAACCAGTACTTCCTATTCCTTTCAAATCTAAATTTATCCAATAATCTTTTCTGTTCTTACTGTTCATATCCTCAGTATTTTTTAATATCTCCTTGTTTATGCCATCATCCACTTGTACACTCGATGATATCTCCTCATTCTACGTCTCTGAGGGAGATTCAACGTCTAAGTCTATCTTCTCGGGAGATTTCTTACTGTAAATCATTTTAGTCATTCTTCTTGTATTTCTCAATGAATCTATATCCATCCTGTAGTGGAAAACTGAGCTGCATAATCCATGAGGTCTCACTAGTGATGTATAGAGCTAAATCTTTTACTGGCGAAGCACCTGGTCCATCACCAGGGTACTGAGGCCGAAGACCTGGTCCATCACCAGGGTACTGAGGGAGCCGAAGCACCTGGGAGGAGAATGATTTTTTATTTTTTTAGCTAACACACATGTATATGTAAATAACTCTTTTTACCTTATTCCTAGTATACATATATCCTTTATAATATAATAACATATATATCCTACAATGTAAAATATTTAGGTATAAAAAGGACCCCAATGGAAATAAGTCACTCTGACTTTTTTGGGTTATCCTAGGTTCTCTACACATATGCTGCTATGTATGATAATGTATGTAAATGTATTTGTGTATACCTGAATAAACTTACTTACTTACCTTTGTAACTTGTGAGTTCATTACCTTTGTAACTTGTGAATTCATTACCTTTGTAACTTTTGAGTTCATTACCTTTGTAACTTTTGAGTTCATTACCTTTGTAACTTTGTAACTTCAGGAAGATTTAGACAAACTTAATTCGTGGTCAGAAAAGTGGCAGATGCAGTTCAATGTAGATAAATGCAAGGTTCTGAAGCTCGGGAGTGTCCATAACCCAAGCACTTATAAGTTAAATAACGTAGAACTTAGCCATACAGATTGCGAGAAGGACTTGGGGGTGATGGTAAGCAGCAACCTTAAACCAAGACAGCAATGCCTAAGCGTACGTAATAAGGCAAATAGATTACTGGGATTTATATCAAGAAGTGTTAGCAACAGAAGTCCAGAGGTTATATTACAGCTTTATACATCATTAGTAAGGCCTCACCTAGATTACGCAGCTCAGTTCTGGTCTCCATATTACAGAATGGACATAAATTCGTTAGAAAACATTCAGCGTAGAATGACTAAATTAATACATAGCATTAGAAATCTTCCTTACGAAGAAAGATTGAAGACCCTAAAATTACATTCACTTGTAAGACGTAGAATAAGGGGAGACATGATCGAGGTATACAAGTGGAAAATGGGTATTAACAAAGGGGATATAAATAAGGTCTTGAGGATATCTCTCCAAGAGAGAACCCGCAATAATGGATTCAAGTTAGATAAGTTTAGATTTAGAAAGGATATAGGAAAGTATTGGTTTGGAAATAGGGTAGTTGATGAGTGGAACAGTCTGCCTAGTAGGGTTATTGAAGCTAGGACCTTGGGTAGTTTCAAATTTAGGTTGGATAAATTCATGAGTGAGAGGGGTTGGATTTGAGTGGGACTCGCGCATGAGTGGGTAGAATTGTCAAAGCTTATTTCTTGGGTAGCATTGAAAATTGGGTTGAGCAAATATTCTGTTAGTGGGACGGATTGTGAAGGACCTGCCTAGTATGGGCCAACAGGCCTGCTGCAGTGTTCCTCCTTTCTTATGTTTCTTATGTTCTTATCTTATTAATGATTAGCCAGATGTGAGTGCGGAAAATGCGTAAGAAAGTGAGTAGAATGAAAGGGAGTAAACCAATTAGATGTTGATAAAACAAAAATATTAAAAGTAGGTAGGGATAAAGTTCTGGAGAGCTTTGAGCATTTGCTAAGTAAAAGTATTAAAGAAGGGAAGGTACTTAAGGATTGGCAGAAAGCAAGAATAATTCCTTGGTATAAGAGAAAGGATAACAAATAGGCAAGTAAGCCTGTTAAGTATAACAGATAAAGTGTTAATTAGAATAATTACTGAAAGACTTAAGCACAAGAGAAACAAGAAGGATTTAGGAAAGGTAGGGAATACCTTTACCTTTGTGAAACTTTTGATGGGTCTGGAGACTTTTCTATTCCCGAAGCCCGGCCTTGGACCAGGCTTCTCTGGTTCCTGCCTGCTTTACACTGGGTTTATTTTTCACTTCCTCCCAAATATCGAACTTAAGCTAAAGTAATCTTACAGGAGACAAGAATCGCAGGAAGAACTAAAAGCTATAAAGAAAACTGAAAAAACAAAATACTTCTTCTCTTATGCCAAATCTAAGGTAAAAACAACATCCAGTATTGGGCCCCAGCTTAGGCGGGATGGGACGTGCACAGATGACAGCCAATAAATGAGTGAGATACTAAAGTCCCAATACAACTCAGTGTTCAGTCTATCGGTCGACAATCCAAATGAATTCTTTATGAACGAGACCCAAAATTTGGTCATCTCAAAAGTCTCTGATATTATCCTAACACCACAAGACTTTGAAAAGGCAATAAATGACATGCCCATGCACTCTGCTCCAGTCCCCGACTCATGGAAGTCCTTGTTCACCAAGACTGCAAGAAGCGCCTGGACACAGGGGTCACCCCACACTCACTAAAAACAACAGACATAGCCCCACTCTACAATGGTGGCAGTAAAGCAATTGCAAAGAACTACAGACCGATAACACTAACATCCCATATAAAAATCTTTGCAAGGGTTCTAAGAAGCAAGATCGCCAACCACCTAGATACCCATCAATTACACAACCCAGGGCAACACGGGTTTAGAGCAGGTCGCTCCAGCCTGTCCGAGCTAATGGACCACTATGCCAAGGTCCTGGATGCTATAGAGAATAAACAAAATGTAGATGTAGTATACATAGACTTTGTAAAAGCCTTCGACAAGTGTGACCATGGTGTAACAGCAAACAAACAAATATAACACAAGGAACAGAGTAAAGTCCCAGGCAGCCACAGTAAAAAGCTCTGTTCCACGAGGCACAGTACTCGCTCCCAGCCTGGTGGCAAAAATCTCTCGCTTCACACGGTGAGGGTCCGAGTTCAATTCCCGGTGAAGGGTAGAAACATCGGGCGTGTTTCCTTACACCGGTTGTCTATGTTCACTCATCAGTAAAATGGGTACCTGGGTGTTAGTCGACTGATGTGGGTCGCATCCTGGGACAAAACTGACCTAATTTGCCCGAAATGCTCTGCTTAACAAGTGGCTTTCTATATAGTAGTATGTCATTATTATTATTATTATTATTATTATTATTATTTTATTATTATTATTATTATTATTATTATTATTATTATTATTATTATTATTATTATTATTATTATTATTATTATTATTATTATTATTATTATTATTATTATTATTATTATTATTATTATTATTATTATTATTATTATGATCATTATTATTATTATTATTATAATTATTCCTCATCCTCATAGCTGACACAGACAGAGATGTAAGCCATAGCTCCGTGTCTTCCTTTGCGGATGACACCCGAATTACCATGACAGTGACCTCCATTGAAGACACCGCAAGACTCCAAGCGGACATGAACCAAATCTTCAAATGGGCCACTCATAACAATATGAAGTTCACTGAAGAGAAATCTCAACTATTCGAATGTGGGAATCTTGAGGAAATTAAAACTGTGTCAAGGAATACGACAAATTCTAACCATACAATAGAACGAAAACATAATGTGAGGACCAGGGAGTGATAATGTCAGAGGATCTCGCCTTCAAGACCACAACAATGTATCTAGCGCATCTGCTAGGAAAATGATAGGATGGATAATGAGAACCTTCAAAACTAGGGACGCCAAGCCCATGATGGTTCTCTTCAAATCGCTTGTTCACTCTAGGCTGGAATACTGCTGTACACTAACGGCCCCATTCAAGGCTGGCGACATTGCTGACCTGGAGAGTGTACAAAGAACTTTCACGGCATACATAAGTACGATAAAGCACCTAAATTACTGGGAACGGTTGAAGTTCCTTGATTTGTATTCCGTGGAACGCAGCCGAGAGAGATACATGATAATATACACTTGGAAAATCTTAGAGGGATTAGTACCAAACTTGCACACGAAAATCACTCCCTATGAAAGCAATAGTCTCGGCAGGAAAAGCAGGGTCGCCATGAGTACACTGAGAGACAATACAATAAGTGTCAGGAGCCCAAGACTGTTCAACTGCCTCCCAGCATTCATAAGGGGGATTACCAATAGACCCCTGGTTGTCTTCAAGAAGGCACTGAACAGGCACCTAAAGTCAGTACCTGACCAGCCGGGCTGTGGTTAATACGTCAGTTTGCGTGCGGTCAACAGTAACAGCCTGGTTGATCAGACCCTCTATCCACCACGAGGCCTGATGTCAGACTGAGCTGCGGGAGCGTTCTCTCAAGGTATACTCCAGGTATATGAATATCTTGCACTCCAGTGCGATGTTATATAATTCTGCAGATTTGAGACTAGGCTCTCATGTGCTATCCATATGTGTTTTACCATGTGTTTCCTCAACCACTCCAGTGAGTATATATTAAGGAATTTGAGGTATTCCCAGTAATTTAAATACCTTATTCACTCCTTGTGGATTGTAAATGATGTCTTTATCAGTTGCAGTTCTCCTGTCTATCCTGTCCTGAACGGGTCATCAACACTGAACAATACTCTAAACGAGAGAACACAAATAGTGTCACTACTGACACTATTTTCCTTGTTTCAAAAGTTCTTATTATCCACACTGTTATTTTCCTGTCCGTCATAACATTTTACTTTTTGTGTTTTGAACGAAAGGTTACCTACATAACTATTTCCAGATCTTTCACGTGTACATTTCGTGTATATTTGACGATACTCTTGGGTTTTGTATACAGTGTTGCTTTTGAGTTATTCATTCTTTCCATATTTAAGCAGTTGGAACCTATCTCAATTGACCGTCTTGCTTATCTCCACTGTCCACTGGAAAACCCTGCTTATATTTTCGGAAAATTTTAAGTCTTCTACCGAGGTGATTGTTGTGCTTTTTTGTATCATCTGCATATGATGCTATGAAACTGTGACGAGGGTTTTTATCTTTGTATTCTATGAGGATAAGAAATAGTAGGGGCGCTAGGACAGTGCCTTGGGGTACTTTGCTATGTTTACAACTACTCTTACTTGTGTTCTGTGTGTCAGAAAGTTGCAAATCAATTTCCCTACTGTGGCATGCTAAGAGTATGTTACATTTTATTCGACATATGTGACCAGCAAACCAGGTGCAAAGGGTTTAACGATCAGGGACCCTGTCATTATACCAGTACCTTGGTTCAACCAACCAATCACAAGGAATCCCGCCACAGCTGTGAGGCGATGTGGTACACTCGTGAAACAATTTTGGCAGACTTGCCTTCCCTGCTGGTCGCATAGGTTTGTCCGTGCCTTGTGCTTACATTTGCCTCATTGCACATAGCTGTTTTTACTGAACATAGGCTTTATATGATGTAAATACCAGCTTATTTTGGTGAAGGAAATACATTAATTTATTTTCTTCAGTCTTTTTGATCGTTCCTAAGTGGTTATCGCATTACAGAAGGTTGTACAGGCCATATCAACACCTGTGTACGTAATATGGGTTGCCAGTCCTGAAGATTGTCTTCACATAGTTTCTACTACCCTGCCTACAGTCTGTCTCTGCATTGTTTCTATGAGCCTGCCTGCAATCTGTCTCTGCATTTTTTCTATGAGCCTGTCTGCAGTCTGTCTCTGCATTGTTCCTATGAGCCTGTCTGCAGTCTATCTCTGCATTGTTCCTATGAGCCTGCCTGCAGTCTGTCTCTGCATTGTTCCTATGAGCCTGCCTGCAGTCTGTCTCTGCATTGTTTCTTGACCTGTCAGTGTCTCATTGTTCCTTGAGCTGCCTGCAGTCTGTCTCTTGTTTCTGTCATCTGTCCTGCATTGTCTTCCCTAGGTGGAGAGCTGCCTTCAGTATTGTGTTGCAACATGAAAGTCGTTCTATGCTATCCATCGTGTTGTGTTAAGCGTAATGCAAACAACATTTTTTTTATAGTGGCTTAGGCGTTTAGTGACTGAATATACCCTGCAAACTGAGGTTTCAGTTTGATATACCAAACTGAGGTTTCAGTTTGGTATACCAAACTGAAGTTTCTGCTGCTACTGGAGCTATTAATCGCCGATCTCCTCTGCTGTTCCCTCAAAATGCTAGAAGTCAAAGTCCTGAGCGACCGGACCAACAGCCATTTGGGGAAACGGGTGGTGAGTCGGGATTGTCTCTTTGTTAGCTCTTCAAGTTGGCTAAACAACCTTGAGACGGTCAGGGGGCAACGTGCATTTGCTGAGGAGAGGAGTTTGATAGAGAGAAGGAGGGGAGGCAATTTCAGCGTACTATGGATGGGTTTTAAACTTTGCAGTGAAGTGGCTGGATGCAGAAGAGATATCGTTTTTGAGATCAATGTGTGATGTAAATTGTATGCAGAGAACTAGGAGCGTGGAGATTACCTGTGCGTTAACCAATAGAAAAATATTCAGAGGGATGGGGAGGGGCTGTTGAGGTAGTTTGGGCACCTGCAAATAATATAGCAAAATAGGATGACTAATAGTGTATATGACTCTCGGGAAGAGGGAAGGAGAGGGAATAGGTCATAACAGGAAAGACTGATGGGCGAAGGAAGATAAAGAAGGCTTTGAATGCTGATGGTTTAAATATCCAACAGGCTCTGAGGAATGTGTTAGATCGAAGTGAGAGGAGACAAGTGGTTCTTGTGGTCTGACGTGCTGTTGGAGTGTGAGCAAAGTAACATTTATAAAGGGATTCAAGGAAACCGGTTAGCCGGACTTGTGTCATCGAGGTGGCATACAGTGCCAGCACTCTAATGAAAAGGTGAAGATATTGGAGTTCAGTGGCCATCTGAACTATAATGTCAGTAAACTTCTGGTTAATATGTTTGTTCAAACTTTATTCACCTATCTAAGTGGGAGACACCTGGTGTTTAGTGAGAGACACCTGGTGTTTAGTGGAGACACCTGGTTTTAGTGGGAGACACCTGGTGTTTAGTGAGAGACACCTGGTGTTTAGTGAGAGACACCTGGTTTTTAGTGGGAGACACCTGGTGTTTAGTGGGAGACACCTGGTGTTTAGTGGGAGACACCTGGTGTTTAGTGAGATACACCTGGTGTTTAGAGAGATACACCTGGTGTTAAGTGGGAGACACCTGGTGTTAAGTGGGAGACACCTGGTGTTTAGTGGGAGACACCTGGTGTTTAGTGGGAGACACCTGGTGTTTAGTGGGAGACACCTGGTGTTTAGTTGGAGACACCTGGTGTTTAGTGGGAGACACCTGGTGTTTAGTTGGAGACACCTGGTGTTTAGTGGGAGACATATGGTTTTTAGTGGGAGACACCTGGTGTTTAGTGAGAGACACCTGGTGTTTAGTGGGAGACACCAGGTGTTTAGTGGGAGACACCTGGTGTTTAGTGGGAGACACCTGGTGTTTAGTGGGAGACACCTAGTGTTTAGTGGGAGACACCTGGTGTTTAGTGGGAGACACCTGGTGTTTAGTGGGAAACACCTGGTGTTTAGTAGGAGACACCTGGTGTTTAGTGGGAGACACCTGGTGTTTAGTATGAGACACCTGGTGTTTAGTGGGATACACCTGGTGTTTAGTGGGAGACACCTGGTGTTTATTGAGATACACCTGGTGTTTAGTGGGAGACACCTTGTGTTTAATGAGATACACCTGGTGTTTAGAGAGATACACCTGGTGTTAAGTGGGAGACACCTGGTGTTTGTGGAGACACCTGTGTTTAGTGGAGACACCTGTGTTAAGTGGGAGACACCTGGTTTTAGTGGAGACACCGGTTTGTGGGAGACACCTGGTGTTTAGTGGGAGACACCTGGTGTTTAGTGGGAGACACCTGTGTTTAGGTAACTGTGTTTGGGAGACACCTGGTGTTTAGTGAGACACCTGGTGTTTAGTGGGAACACCGGTGTTTAGGGAGACACCTGGTGTTTAGTGGAACACCTGGTGTTTAGTGGAGACACCAGTGTTTAGTGGGAACACCTGGTGTTTAGTGAGAACCTGTGTTTAGAAACACCTGGTGTTTAGTGGAACACCTGGTGTTTAGTGGGAGACACCTGGTGTTTAGTAGAACACCTGGTGTTTAGTGGGATACACCTGTGTTTAGTGGAGAACACCTGGTTTTGAGTACACCGTGTTAGTGAGACACCTTGTGTTTAATGAGAACACCTGGTGTTTAGGGATACACCTGGTTTAAGTGGAGACACCTGGTTTAGTGGGAACCTGGTGTTTAGTGGGACACCTGGTGTTTAGTGGAGACACCTGGTGTTTGTGAGACACCTGGTGTTTATGGGAGACACCTGTTTTAGTGGGAGACACTGGTGTTTAGTGGAGACACCTGATGTTTAGTGGAACACCTGGTGTTTAGGGAGACACCTGGTGTTTAGTGGGAGACACCTGGTGTTTATGAGAGACACCTGTTGTTTAGTGGATACACCTGGGTTTAGGAGATACACCTAGTGTTTAGTGGAGACACCTGGTGTTTAGTGAGACACCTGGTGTTTAGTGGAGACACCTGGTGTTAACACCTGGTGTTTGTAGACACCTGTTGTGAGACACCTGTTGTTTAGTGAGCACCTGTGTTTAGTGGACACCTTGTTGAACTGGTATGAACACCAGGTGTTTAGTGAACACCTGTTTAGGAGACACCTGGTGTTGGAGACAACTGGGTAGTGGACCTGGTGTTTAGTGAGATACACCTGTGTTTAGAGACACTGTGTAAAGTGGACACCTTGTGTTAGGAGACACGTGTTTGTGAACACCTGGTGTTTATGAGACACGTTTTAGTGAGACACCTGTGTTTAGTGACACCGGGTTAGTAGGACCCTGTTTATGGGACACCGTAGTGAGACACTGGTGTTAGGACACTGGTTTGACTGGTGTTTAGTGAGCACTGTGTTTAGGGACACCTGGTGTTAGTGGACACCTGGTGTTTGAACACTGTGTAGACACCTGTGTTAGAACACTGTGTTGTGAAACCTGGTGTTGTAACTGTGTTTATTGAGATACCTGGTGTTTTGACACCTTGTGTTTATTGAGACATTGTTGGAAACTGTGTTAAGGGACTGGTGTTGGAACACCGTGTTTAGGAACACCTGGGGAGACACCTGGTGTGGAGACACTGGTGTTAAGTAGGAATGTGTTTGGGCAGGTGTTTAGTGACCCTGTGTTAGGAGACACCTGTGTTTAGTGAACACTGTTTATGGGGACACCGGTGTTTAGTGAGAACACCTGTGTTAGGAACACCTGGTGTTAGTGGCACCTGGTGTTTATGCACCTGGTGTTTAGTGAACACTGTGTTTGGGAACACCTGTTGTTTAAGAGACACCTGTGTTTAGAGACACCTGTGTTTATGCCTGGTTTAGACACCAGGTGATAACATGGTGAGTGAGCACTGGTTTGGAGACAACTGGTGTTGGAGACACCTGTGTTTAGGGATACCTGTGTTTAGAGATACAGCTGTTGGGGACACTGTTAGAGACACCTTGTAGTGAGACACCTGTTAGGGAGACACCTTTTAGTGACACTGTGTTATAACCTGGGAGGAACACCTGGTTTAGGGACACCTGTTATGAGACACCTGTGTTAGTGAACACCGGTGTTTGTGAGACACCTGTGTTTAGTAACTGGTGTTTGGAGACACCTAGTTTGGAGCATGGTGTTTAGGAGACCGGGTTTAGTGAACACCTGGTTAGTGAGACACCTGGTGTTAGTGAGACACTGGGTTAGGGAGACACCTGGTGTTTATAACACTGGTTAGTTTGGAGACACCTGTTAGTGAAACCGTTTAGTGACACCTGGTGTTTAGGACACCTGGTTAGTGAGACATGTGTTTAGAGACACTGAGGAGACACCTGGTGTTTTAGCACTGTTTTAGTGAGAACCGGTGTTGTAGGCCTGGTGGTGTTTAGTGGGACACCTGGTGTTTAGTGGGAGACACCTGGTGTTTGAGTGGAGACACCTGGTGTTTAGTGGAGACACCTGGTGTTTAGTGGGAACACCTGGTGTTTAGTAGGAGACACCTGGTGTTAGTGGAGACACCTGGTGTTTAGTGGAGACACCTGGTGTTTAGTGAGAACACCTGATGAAGTGTTTAGTGGGAGACACCTGGTGTTTAGTGGGAGACACCTGGTGTTTAGTGGGAGACACCTGGTGTTTAGTGGGAGACACCTGGTGTTTAGTGAGACACCTGGTGTTTAGTGGAGACACCTGTGTTTAGTGAGAGACACCTGGTGTTTAGTGGTGAGAACACCTGGTGTTTAGTGAGAGACACCTGGTGTTTAGTGGAGACACCTGGTGTTTAGTGGAGACACCTGGTGTTTAGTGGAGACACCTGGTGTTTAGGGAGACACCTGGTGTTTAGTGGGAGACACCTGGTGTTTAGTGAGACACCTGTGTTTAGGAGATACACCTGGTGTTTAGTGGGAGACACCTGGTGTTTAGTGGGAGACACCTGGTGTTTAGAATGGTTAGAACACCTGGTGTTTAGTGGGAGACACCTGGTGTTTAGTAGAGAACACCTGGTGTTTAGTGGGAGACACCTGGTGTTTAGTGGGAGACACCTGGTGTTTAGTGGGAGACACCTGGTGTTTAGTGGGAGACACCTGGTGTTTAGTGGGAGACACCTGGTGTTTAGTGGGAGACACCTGGTGTTTAGTGGGAGACACCTGGTGTTTAGTGGGAGACACCTGGTGTTTAGTGGGAGACACCTGGTGTTTAGTGAGAGACACCTGGTGTTTAGTGGGAGACACCTGGTGTTTAGTGGGAGACACCTGGTGTTTAGTGAGACAGGTTAGTGGACACCTGGTGTTTTAAGGGAGACACCTGGTGTTAGTGGGAGACACCTGGTGTTTAGTGGAGACACCTGGTGTTTAGTGAGAGACACCTGGTGTTTAGTGGGAGACACCTGGTGTTTAGTGGGAGACACCTGGTGTTTAGTGGGAGACACCTGGTGTTTAGTGGGAGACACCTGGTGTTTAGTGGGAGACACCTGGTGTTTAGTGAGAGGCACCTGGTGTTTAGTGGGAGACACCTGGTGTTTAGTGGGAGACACCTGGTGTTTAGTGGGAGACACCTGGTGTTTAGTGAGAGGCACCTGGTGTTTAGTGGGAGACACCTGGTGTTTAGTGGGAGACACCTGGTGTTTAATAAAACAATTATTGTCATTATTATCAATATAATTTTCACAATTATACTTGTTTTAATTTCACTTTACAAAAAAATTATTGTACTACTATTACTACTACTACTTCTGCTACTACAACTACTGCTACCACTACTACTACTACTACTACTACTACTACTACTACTACTACTACTACTACTACTGCTACTGCTGCTACTTCTCCTACTATTACTGTTACTACTACTACTACTACTACTACTTCTGCTACTACAACTACTGCTACTACTACTACTTCTGCTACTACTGCTACTACTACTACTACTACTACTACTACTGCTACTACTACTACTACTACTGCTACTGCTACTACTACTACTACTACTACTGCTACTGCTACTACTACTACTACTACTACTTCTGCTACTACAACCCTGCTGCTACTA
>WNWK01048508.1:0-13528 GCA_009830355.1 Cherax destructor
CATTCAACACTTTCACCACACACATCATAATCACTGTCTTTGCAGAGGAGCTCAGATACGACAGCTGAGAATTGCCCTCCCAGCTGTCACTATCCCAGACCCCTCCTTTAAAGTGCAGGCATTGTATTTCCCCATTTCCAGGACTCAAGTACAACTAAATCAATTAACTGGTTTCCCTGAATCCCTTCACAAAATGTTACCCTGCTCACACTCCAACAGATCATCATGTCCCAAAAACCATTCGTCTCCATTCACTCCTATCTAACACGCTCACACATGCTTGCTGAAGTCCAAGCCCCTCGCCCACAATACCTCCCTTTACCCTTTCCCTCCAACCTTTTCTAGGATGACCCCTACCGTCTTCCTTCCCCTACAGATTTATACGCTCTCCAAGTCATTCTACTTTGATCCATTCTCTCTAAATGACCAAACCACCTCAACAATCCCTCTTCAGCCCTCTGACAAATACTTTTAGTAACTCCACACCTTCTCCTAATTTCCACATTCCGAATTTTCTGCATAATATTTACACACACATTGCCCTTAGACAGGACATCTCCACTGCCTCCAGCCTCCTCCTCGCTGCAGCATTTGCAACCCATGCTTCACACCCATATAAGAGTGTTGGTACGACTATACTTTCGTACATTCCTTTTTTTGCCCCTATGGATAACGTTTTTGTCTCCACAGATACCTCAACGCACCACTCCCCTTTTTTCCTTCATCAATTCTATGGTTAACCTCATCCTTCAAAAACCCCATCCGCTGACACGTCAACTCCCAAATATCTGAAAACATTTACTTCTTCCATAATCCCTCTCTCCAATGTGTTTACCCAAATTTTTTCTTTATTTAAATCGTTTGATACCCTCATCACCTTACTCTTATCTATGTTCACTTTTAACTTTCTACCTTTACACTCTCCCAAACTCGTCCACTAACCTTGCAACGTTTCTTTAGAATCTCCCATAAGCACAGTATCATCAGCAAAAAGAAACTTGTCAACTCCCATTTGCATTTAATTCTCCATAATTTAATCCCCCCCTCTCCCCAACACCCTAGCATTTACTTCTTTTACAACCCCATCTATAAATATATTAAACAACCATGGTGACATTACAAATCCCTGTCTCAAGACCTCTTTTCCGGAAGTAATCTCCCTCTCTCTACACACCCTAACCTGGGCCTCACTATCCTCATAAAAACTCTTTACAGCCTTCCAGTAACTTACTACCTATTCCATACACTTGCAACATTTGCCACATTGCTCCCCTATCGACTTTATCATATGCCTTTTCTAAATCCATAAATGCAATAAAAACTTCTCTACCTTTATCTAAATACTGTTCACATATATGCTTCACTGTAAACACTTGATCTACATCCCCTACCCACTCTAAAGCCTCCTTGCTCATCTGCAATCCTACTCTCTGTCTTACCTCTAATTCTTTCAATAATAACCCTGCCATACACTTTACCTGGTATTCTCAGTAAACTTATGCCCCTATAATTTTTAAACTCTCTTTTATCCCCTTCCCTTTATATAAAGGAACTATACATGCTCTCTGCCAATCCTAGGTACCTTCCCTCTTTCATACATTTATTAAACAAAAATACCAACCACTCCAGCACTATATCCCCCCTGCTTTTAACATTTCTGTCATGATTCCGTCAATTCCAGCTGCTTTCCCCCTTTCATTCACGTAATGCCTCACCTCCCCCACACTCACATCCTGCTCTTCTTCACTCTAACGATGTTGTACCTCCCTGGCCAGTACATGAAATTACCGCCTCCTTTTTCATCGACATTTAAAGTTCCTCAAAATATTCCCCCATCTACCCAATACCTCCAGCTCCCCATCTACTAACTCCCCTACTCTGTTTTAACTGACAAATCCATTCGTTCCCTAGGCTTTCTTACCTTGTTTATCTCACTCCAAAATTTTTCTTGTTTTCAGCAAAATTTCTTGACAGAGCCTCTCCCATTCTTTCATCTGCTCTTCTTTTGCACTCTCTCACCACTCTCTTCACCTTTTTTTTACTCTCCATATACTCTGCTCTTTTATTAACACTTCTGTTTTGTAAAAACCTCTCATAAGCTACCTTTTTCTTTTATCACACCCTATGGTAACCTATGGTATAAACAAAAACACCATCCCTACTAAACACAAACCGTGATGTATTAGGACATCTTGCTGCAAGTACTGTGCTCCACTGACTGACACTCACACACCTCACTCTCCTCTTCTGGCCACTCTCCTGACCAGGAATAATACCGCCTGTTTCAGT
Organism: Cherax destructor; assembly: GCA_009830355.1. NCBI lineage: Eukaryota > Metazoa > Arthropoda > Malacostraca > Decapoda > Parastacidae > Cherax > Cherax destructor. Next base: position 2,290 of record WNWK01048508.1, read on the forward strand.
ACAATCCGAACTATGGAGCATTATTTTGATAAAATATTTTACTGCAGCACACTGCGTAACAATTGTTATGAAACATACAAATATAGAACATAATGAAGTTAGAACCGTTTGTGGGTCATCAATTTCATTTATCAACTGACTGTTTAATGTTTCCCAGTGAATATAATAATACACGTAATAATAATTGCTTATATTTTTTATAAAAAAAACAATAAAACTGTATGGTGGGCCATAGAGGTTTAATTTTTGTAAATATAAATTAACAATGTGCGAATAATTTGAGGCTATGGGTTCCTTTTATGTTTAATTGTTGGGTGAATGTGTTTCAGGTGTCACTGTCAACTAGTAATATTAAGGACAACAAAGAGTGTGGTATTGTGGTGGTGTGGCCAGTTGCTGCTGACACCCAGGCTCAACAACATCCCTAAACAAGAACTTCTGGAATAGTAAGTCAAACATGACTTGAATGGTGTGTTAAGACTTTTTTTTTTTACACAAATTTTACAGGCTAAGAGCTGTTGTTCTACCTCAAGTCATTTCAAAGCTCCAGTCTTATCAGAGGTATACTACCACTTCCCAGGATGCTGCCCACACCAGTTGGCTAACACCCTGGTACCTACTTGTTGCTAGGTGAACAGGGACAGCAGGTATAAGGAAACACAGCCAGTGTTTCCACCCGTACCAGCTCACACTCAGAGTGTGAGCTGAGTGCGCTACCAACCAAGCTAAGGGACTTCTTGAATGTTATGTCTAAAACTTCTTGAATGTTATGTCTAAAACTTCTTGAATGGTATGCTAAAGACCTCTTGAATTACAAGTCAACTTCTTATGTGTTATTTGTTCCCCTCAATTTTATTTTTAAATATTGTTCTCATAATCCATTTTTTTATTATATATTATCCCTTCACATCCTAGGTAGTAGGTTGGTAGACAGCAACCGCCCAGGGAGGTACTACCGTCCTGCCAAGTGAGTGTAAAACGAAAGCCTGTAATTGTTTTAAATGATGGTAGGATTGCTGGTGTCTTTTTTCTCATAAACATGCAAGATTTCAGGTACATCTTGCTACTTACACTTAGGTCACATTACACATTCATGTACAAGCATATATATACACACTCCTCTGGGTTTTCTTCTAGTTTCTTACTAGTTCTTGTTCTTATTTCCTCTTATCTCCATGGGGAAGTGGAACAGAATTCTTCCTCCGTAAGCCATGCATGTCGTAAGAGGCGACTAAAATGCCGGGAGCAAGGGCTAGTAACCCCTTCTCCTGTATATACATATTACTAAATGTACATTCCTTTTATGTATCTATGTATTTTTAATAAATTTTAATATTTTAAATAATTTGTTTTAGTACAGTATTTTAAGAAGTGGTTTTAAATATAAAAGTTTCTACTAATAACTTTTTAATACAAGTGAAATTACTAGCAGTGTCGTTTTTCCTTTTGAGCCACCCTGCCTCGGTGGGAAACGGCCGATGTGTTGAAAGAAAGAAAGAAGAAAAGGACAAACTTTTGTTTTTCCTTTTGGGCCACCCCGCTTCGGTGGGAGACGGCCGACATGTTGAAAGAAAGAAAGAAAGATCCCTTCACATTATGGTTTCTGTATTCATCAAATTCTTCATTATACAGTGGACCCTCGGTTTTCGTTGAATATTCTTTCCAGAATGCTGTTTGAATGCCGTTACGAACGAATTTGTTCCCATAAGGACAAATGTAAATTAAATTAGTCATTTCAGACCCCAAAAATACACTTATAAAAGCACTTACGAAAATACACTTACATAATTGTTCGAGTTTGAGGTGAACGAAACCGAGGATCCACTGTACAGTGGAACCGGTTCGATGTTATCACCTTACGTTATTTTCGAACCGATATTTATAACGTAAGAAATTTGTTTGTGGTTTACGATGTTTGCTTCGTTTACCGACATTCGTATCGGACCTGTCCGCTTGGCGCCCAGCTGAGCGCACTCCAGGGAGCGTCAGTGTGCTATTGTTTACAAGTGAGAGCGACCACCCACCCACACCCACGCATTCATACCAGTATATTGTCATTATTCCACTGTTTTTAGTGCTTGCAACTGCTAAATAAGCCACCATGGGCCCCAAAAAGCTCCTAGTGCCAAGCCTGTGGTAAAGAATGTGCAGGGAGTGAAGCATTCATGCAGGGAGTGTAGCATTTATGCGGAGTGTAGCAGGCATGCAGGGAGTGTAGCAGGCATGCAGGGGTAGCAAAGATGCAGAGTGTGTAGCAGGGATGCAGGGAGTGTAGCAGGCATGCAGGGAGTGTAGCAGGCATGCAGGGAGTGTAGCAAAGATGCAGGGAGTGTAGCAGGGATGCAGGGAGTGTAGCAAGGATGCAGGGAGTGAGCAGGGATGCAGGGAGTGTAGCAAGGATGCAGGGAGTGTAGCAAGGGATGCAGGGAGTGTAGCAAGGATGCAGGGAGTGTAGCAAGGATGCAGGGAGTGTAGCAAGGATGCAGGGAGTGTAGCAAGGATGCAGGGAGTGTAGTAGGCATGCAGGGAGTGTAGCATTCATGCAGGGAGTGTAGCATTCATGCAGGGAGTGTAGCATTCATGCAGGGAGTGTAGCATTCATGCAGGGAGTGTAGCATTCAAAGAAAAGGGCCAGTAACCCCAGAAAAGAACTTGGTACCTGCAGTGTTAATGGAAGGGGATTCCCCTTCCAAACACTAGCATACTACTCCACCTTCTCCCCTCCTCCCGTCCTCCACACATCAACAACTCTTCAATAAATGTAAGTGACATGTTATTGTACAATATTTGCATGTATATTTATGTATTCTTTATTAAATTGTGTATTATTTAATGTCCAAAAGTTCTAAAAAATATTTTATTTAACTACTTTTGGAAGTCTTGGACGGATTAAATTTATTTCCATTATTTCTTATGGGGAAAATTGATTCGTTTTACGATTGTTTCGGCTTAAAATATGCCCTCTCTGACGGATTAAAATCGTAAACCGAGGTACCACTGTACTTTTGATTCAGAAGATTCCAAGTTACAAGCAAGTTACAGTCCTGGTCTTTTCAACATACAAACAAGTTAAGTTCCAGGTTTACAACTAAGAGATGACTTAAATTCCTCTTTCTTTTTTTTTTTCTTTTTTTTTTTTTTTCAACAAGTCGGCCGTCTCCCACCGAGGCAGGGTGACCCAAAAAAAAAGAAAATCCCCAAAAAGAAAATACTTTCATCATCATTCAACACTTTCACCACACTCATACATAATCACTGTCTTTGCAGAGGAGCTCAGATAGGACAGCTGAGAATAGTCCCTCCCAACTGTCGCTATCTCAGACCCCTCCTTCAAAGTGCAGGCATTGTACTTCCCATTTCCAGGACTCAAGTCCAACTAAATCAATTAACTGGTTTCCCTGAATCCCTTCACAAAATGTTACCCTGCTCTCACACCAACAGATCGTCATGTCCCAAAAACCATTCGTCTCCATTCACTCCTATCTAACACGCTCACACATGCTTGCTGGAACTCCAAGCCCCTCACCCACAAAACCTCCTTTACCCCTTCCCTCCAACCTTTTCTAGGACGACCCCTACCCCGCCTTCCTTCCCCTACAGATTTATACGCTCTCTAAGTCATTCTACTTTGATCCATTCTCTCTAAATGACCAAACCACCTCAACAACCCCTTTTCAGCCCTCTGACAAATACTTTTAGTAACTCCACACCTTCTCCTAATTTCCACATTCCGAATTTTCTGCATAATATTTACACCACACATTGCCCTTAGACAGGACATCTCCACTGCCTCCAGCCTCCTCCTCGCTGCAGCATTTGCAACCCATGCTTCACACCCATATAAGAGTGTTGGTACCACTATACTTACGTACATTCCCTTCTTTGCCTCCATGTATAACGTTTTTGTCTCCACAGATACCTCAACGCATCACTCACCTTTTTCCTTCATCAATTCTATGGTTAACCTCATCCTTCATAAACCCATCCGCTGACACGTCAACTCCCAAATATCTGAAAACATTTACTTCTTCCATAATCCCTCTCTCCAATGTGATATCCAATTTTTCTTTATTTAAATCGTTTGATACCCTCATCACCTTACTCTTATCTATGTTCACTTTTAACTTTCTACCTTACACACTCTCCCAAACTCGTCCACTAACCTTTGCAACGTTTCTTTAGAATCTCCCATAAGCACAGTATCATCAGCAAAAAGTAACTGTGTCAACTCCCATTTTGCATTTAATTCTCCATAATTTAATCCCACCCTCTCCCCAACACCCTAGCATTTACTTCTTTTACAACCCCATCTATAAATATATTAAACAACCATGGTGACATTACACATCCCTGCCTAAGACCTACTTTTACCGAAGTAATCTCCTCTCTCCTACACACCCTAACCTGAGCCTCTCTATCCTCATAAAACTCTTTACAGCCTTCAGTAACTTACTACCTATTCCATACACTTGCAACATTTGCCACATTGCTCCCCTATCCACTCTATCATATGCCTTTTCTAAATCCATAAATGCAATAAAAATTTCTCTACCTTTATCTAAATACTGTTCACATATATGCTTCACTGTAAACACTTGATCTACACATCCCCTAAGCACTCTAAAGCCTCCTTGCTCATCTGCAATCCTACTCTCTGTCTTACCTCTAATTCTTTCAATAATAACCCTGCCATACACTTTACCTGGTATACTCAGTAAACTTCTTCCCCTATAATTTTTACACTCTCTTTTATCCCCTTCCTTTATATAAAGGAACTATACATGCTCTCTGCCAATCCCTAGGTACCTTCCCCTCTTTCATACATTTATTAAACAAAAATACCAACCACTCTAGCACTATATCCCCCCCTGCTTTTAACATTTCTGTCATGATCCCTTCAGTTCCAGCTGCTTTACCCCCTTTCATTCTACGTAATGCCTCACGCACCTCCCCCACACTCACATCCTGCTCTTCTTCACTCCTAAACGATGTTGTACCTCCCTGGACAGTACATGAAATTACCACCTCCCTTTTTTCATCGACATTTAAAAGTTCCTCAAAATATTCCCGCCATCTACCCAATACCTCCAGCTTCCCATCTACTAACTCCCCTACTCTGTTTTTAACTGACAAATCCATTTGTTCCCTAGGCTTTCTTACCTTGTTTATCTCACTCCAAAATTTTTTCTTGTTTTCAGCAAAATTTCTTGACAGAGCCTCTCCCATTCTTTCATCTGCTCTTCTTTTGCACTCTCTCACCACTCTCTTCACCTTTGTTTTACTCTCCATATACTCTGCTCTTTATTAACACTTCTGTTTTGTAAAAACCTCTCATAACCTACCTTTTTCTCTTTTATCACACCCTTTACTTCTTCATTCCACCACTCACTCCTCTTTCCTCCTGCACCCACCCTCCTATAGCCACAAACTTCTGCCCCACATTCTAATACTCCATTTCTAAAACTATCCCAACTCTCTTCAACCCCCCCACTACTCATACTTGCACTATCCCACCTTTCTGCCAATAGTTGCTTATATCTCACCCTAACTTCCTCCTCCCTTAGTTTATACACTTTTACCTCTCTCTTACTTGCTGTTGCCATTTTCTTTTGTCTCATCTACCTTTACTCTAACTGTAGCTACAACCAAATAATGATCTGATATATCTGTTGCCCCTCTATAAACATGTACATCCTGAAGCCTACCCATCAACCTTTTATCCACAATACATAATCAACAAACTACTTTCCTTACGTGCTATATCATACCTTGTATATTTATTTATCCTCTTTTTTATAAAATATGTATTACTTATTACCAAACCTCTTTCTACACATAGCTCAATTAATGGTTCCCATTTACATTTACCCCTGGCACCCCAAATTTACCTACTACTCCCTCCACAACATTTTTACCCACTTTAGCATTAAGATCCCCAACCACAATTACTCTCTCACTTGGTTCAAAACTCCCCACACATTCACTCAACATTTCCCAAAATTCTCTCTCTCCTCTACACTTCTCTCTTCTCCAGGTGCATAAACACTTACTATAACCCACTTTTCACATCCAACCTTTATTTTACTCCACATAATCCTTGAATTTATACATTTATATTTCTTCTTTACCTGCCATAACTGATTATTCAACATTATTGCCACTCCTTCTTTAGCTCTAACTCTATTTGAAACCCCTGATCTAATCCCATTTATTTATCCATACTGAAACTCTCCTACTCCCTTCAGCTTTGTCTCACTTAAAGCCAGGACATCCAGCTTCTTTTCATTCATAACATCTACAATCATCTCTTTCTTATCATTCGCACAACATCCACGCACATTCAAACATCCCACTTTGACGGTTTTCTTCTTTTTCTTTTTAGTAAGCTATACAGGAAAAGGGGTTACTAGCCCATTGTTCCTGGCATTTTAGTTGACTTTTACAACACGCATGGCTTACGGAGGAAAGATTCTTATTCCACTTCCCCATGGATATGAAAGGAAAAGGAAAAATTATAAGAACAAGAACTATTAAGATAAAATCAAAGAAAACTCAGATGAGTGTGTATACATAAACGTGTACATGTTTGCGTAGTGTGACCTAAGTGTAAGTAGAAGTAGCAAGACGTACCTGAAATCTTGCATGTTTATGAGACAGAAAAAAGACACCAGCAATCCTACCATCATGTAAAACAGTTTCAGATTTCTGTTTCACAGTCACCTGGCAGGATGGTAGTACCTCCCTGGGTGGTTGCTGTCTACCAATCTACTAATTGCATTCCTATTTTCCTTTGTAAATGAGTTGTGTATCTGACTTTCTATTTGTAAAGTGAGTTGTTTGTATAAAAAGCAATATATTTGCACTATAGCTCAGCAGTTGAGAAGTTTAAATGGGTTCCTAAGTACAGTGGACCCCCGGTTTTCGTAATTAATTCGTTCCAGAATGCTGTTCAAGTGCCGTTACCAAATGAATTTGTTCCCATAAGGAATACTGTAAATTAGATTAGTCCTTTTAGACCCCCAAAAATACACTTACAAAAGCATTTACAAAAATACACTTACATAATTGTTCGAGTATGGAGCAGTACGAAATCCGGGGGTCCACTGTACAGTGGACCCCCGAGTAACGAACAAAATTCATTCCAGAAGCCTGCTCAAGTGCCATTACCGAACGAATTTACTCCCTTAAGAAATAATGTCAAGTAGGTTAGTCCATTTCAGACCCCCAAAAATACACTTACAAAAGCACTTACAATATTATACAGTGGACCCCCGGCTAACGAAAGGTTTAGATAACGAAAAAATCGCTTAACGAAAGCTTCTTTCGCTCTCGGATAGCGAAACGTCTGCCTGCTCCGCACCTGCACAGGACGCAGGACGCCCGCCAGTGAAGTGTTGTTTACCATTGAGAGAAGATTACCTAGCGTGCTCTTTCAAACATTCACAATACATTTGGTGTCTTTTTTTGGTGGTATATAGTGATTGTCACTGTGAAATAAGTCACCATGGGTCCAAAGAAGCTTCCTAGTGGCACCCCAGTGGTAGCATTCATGCAGGGAGTGTAGCATTCATGCAGGGAGTGTAGCAGGCATGCAGGGAGTGTAGCAGGCATCCAGGGAGTGTAGCAGGCATGCAGGGAGTGTAGCAGGCATGCAGGGAGTGTAACATTCATGCAGGGAGTGTAGCAGGCATGCAGGGAGTGTAGCATTCATGCAGGAAGTGTAGCATTCATGCAGGAGTGTAGCATTCATGCAGGGAGTGTAGCATTCATGCAGGGAGTGTAGCAGGCATGCAGGGAGTGTAGCAGGCATGCAGGGAGTGTAGCAGGCATGCAGGGAGTGTAGCAGGCATGCAGGGAGTGTAGCAGGCATGCAGGGAGTGTAGCAGGCATGCAGGGAGTGTAGCAGGCATGCGGGGAGTGTAGCAGGCATGCAGGGAGTGTAGCAGGCATGCAGGGAGTGTAGCAGCCATGCAGGGAGTGTACCAGCCATGCAGGAGTGTACCAGCCATGCGGGGAGTGTACCAGCCATGCAGGGAGTGTAGCAGGCATGCAGGGAGTTTAGCAGGCATGCAGGGAGTGTAGCAGGCATGCAAGGAGTGTAGCAGGAAGGCAGGTAGTGGGATTCCCTTCGTAGAGGCTGAAGAATTCCTCCCCAACAAGTGTTTAATTGTGATGAAAAAGGCCTGTTTTGGAAGAAAATGCCCAACAGGACCTTCATTACTCATTACCTCATTACCCTATCTTCCAGATGCCTGCAAGTCTCTTCAATAAAGGTAAGTAAATGTTATTTATTCTAGGTAGTAGGTTGGTAGACAGCAACCACCCAGGGGGGTACTACCGTCCTGCCAAGTGAGTGTAAAACGAAAGCCTGTAATTGTTTTACATGGGGTAGGATTGCTGGTGTCTTTTTCTGTCTCATAAACATGCAAAATTTCAGGTACATCTTGCTACTTCTACTTACACTTAGGTCACACTACACATTCATGTACAAGCATATATATACACACCCCTCTGGGTTTTCTTCTATTTTCTTACTAGTTCTTGTTCTTATTTCCTCTTATCTCCATGGGGAAGTGGAACAGAATTCTTCCTCCGTAAGCCATGCGTGTCGTAGGCGACTAAAATGCCGGGAGCAAGGGCTAGTAACCCCTTCTCCTGTATATATTACTAAATGTAAAAGGGAAACTTTCGTTTTCATTTTGGGCCACCCGCTTCGGTTGGGAAACGGCCGACGTGTTGATAGAAAGAAGAAGAAATGTTATTTATATTATATTTTGTGTGAATATTTTTTTGTGGAACGGATTAATTGTATTTACATTATTTCTTATGGGAAATAAGGGTTCGGATTACGAAAGATTCGGGTTGAGAAATAGCTCCTGGAACAGATTAATTTCGTTAACCGGGGGTCCACTGTACTTGCATAATTGTACAATTTTCGGGGTGTTCGTAACTCGGGGGTCCACTGTATCTTGTATAGTGTAAGTGAGGATATGTGTGGAACAAAATTCTTCTTCCGTAAGCCATGCGTGTTATAAGAGGCGACTAAAATGCCGGGAGCAAGGGGCTAGTAACCCCTTCTCCTGTATATATTACTAAAGTTAAAAAGAGAAACTTTTGTTTTCTTCTTGGGCCACCCTGCCTCAGTGGGATACAGCCGGTTTGTTGAAAGATGTGTGCAACTTGTAGTTGTTGCTGGTTAACTTGTTAACATAATTTTTTTATTTCTTGTATTGTCTTCAGTTTATTGTAATTTGTGTGTGGTTTTATTGTTCAATATTAGTAGTCTTGTTTCTTTTTTTTCTCTGTTCATCTACACTTTTGTTCTGTTGTGCTACTACACAGGCAAATTGATCTCACTCTTTTTCACATTAGTTTACTACCTACTCACCTATATGTAGTTGCTGGGGTCAATTCACAGCTCCTGGCCCTCGTAAGGAATTCTGGGGGTCATCACCCCATGGTCATGTTTTGGACCAAGCCTCTTGATTGGTGCCCTCTTACCCTGGCTGTTGATACCACAGCTCATATGATCAAAAGCTAAAAATAGAAAATTAATTTTTACATTGAATGCTTATTGTGTGTAACCACATTCCCATTTTTTTTTCTAATAAAATATGCAAAGCAGCAAACTTCCTCAGTTCTCCACATACAGTGTCATTTTTCTTTTGTTTACAATACAGTGGACCCCCGAGTTTCAGTAAACCCGGAAATCGTAATGTATGTAAGTATAATATTGTAAGTGCTTGTGGAAAAGTATTTTGGGGGTCTAAAATAGACTAACCTACGTGACATTTTTCCTTAAGGGAGTAAATTGTTTGGTAATGGCACTTGAGCAGACTTCAGGAGTGAAGTTTACGAAACTCGGGGTCCACTGTACTTAAAATCCAGTTTCACCGAACAAAATGCTAACAAAATACAATGTTGGACAAGTGGGTGGAAGACACCACCCACCCAGCAAGGTACTGCTATCCTCTCATCTCAGACAAGTGGGTGGAAGACACCACCCACCCAGCAAGGTACTGCTATCCTCTCATATGAGTGTGAATTGGAGCCTGTCCATTTTTTTCACACTGACAGATGTATTGTGTCATGAAAATGTAAGAAGGCAGTTTTTTGTTTTTCAATGAACCGGCTGTATCCACCAAGGCAGGGAAGCCTAAAAAGAAAAAAAACAAAGGTCTTTTTCTTTTTAAATTTAGTAATATATACAGGAGAAGGGGGTTACTAGCCCCTTGCTCCCGACATTTTAGTCACCTCTAATGACACACATGGCTAATGGAGGAAGAATTCTTTTCCACTTCCCCATGGAGATAAGAGAAAATAAAGAAGAACAAGAACTATTAAGAAAATAGAAGAAAACCCTGGTGGGTGTGTATGTACATGCATGTGCAGTGTGACCTACGTGTAAGAAGAAGTAGCAAGATATACCTATTATTAAGCATGTTTTTTTTTCTTTCAACACACTGGCCATATCCCACTGAGGCAGGGTGGCCCAAAAAGAAAAATGAAAGTTTCTCTTTTTAACTTTATAATGTACAATGGTACAGTGGTAAAACAACTTAAGTTAAATCAAGTTTATAAAATTGCTCACAAACAGTGTCCAGAATATCTTGCTGCCAATTTTGTCAAGGCTGGGAAACCAAAGCAGTCATAGTACTAGGGAGAGAGCACAACTTTGTAGTACCCACAGTCAGTGGCCAGGCTTCAAACATTTTTATTGTACAGCAAAGGAATGGAACCGACTGCCTGCACATGTCAAAGCCAGTCATAGCATGAGCCAGTTCAAGAAGAGAGCCAAAAGGTGCCTAATGAATGGCGACAGCAAGGGGAGAATGAATTTTTATTCTTTTAGCTAACACACAAAAAAATAACTCTTTTTACCTTATTTCTAGTATATATTTTATAGTATAATAACATGTATCCACAGTGTATAATATTGGATGAAATGGCCCCCCCTGGAAATAAGTCACTCTGTCTGACTTTTGGGGATCCCCAGGTTCTCTAATATGCTGCTTGAAAAAAAATCACAGTAAACAGGTGATATAAAATTTAAGAAAAAAAAAAATGGGGCCAGCGTTTTTTGACTATTCCTTTATAATGTGAGTAAGGCTTAATTCTTCTTTTTTTCATAGGGGTTTTATATTTTATGTATGATAATCTATGTAAATGTATTTGTGTATACCTGAATAAAATTCTTACTTACTTATTCATACGTTTCCAACTTGAACAATTATGCAAG
>WNWK01048509.1:0-13525 GCA_009830355.1 Cherax destructor
TTAATAAATTCTATAAGGCAAGAAAATCATATTTTATTCCCAATTATGTAGAAAATTAAAAGTGAAAATCAATTTTAGCAAATGATTTGCAGAAGATAAACTTAACGTCGAATATGAAACATTTAGAATTTTTCGTTTAAGTTCATATTGAAAATAGAATATTCTTAATATTGATTATAGATTTTAATGATTTTTAAATATAAATAATTAATAATATTAATCATAAAACTTATTTATTGCTTTAGATTAAGATTTCAATTTAATTTTTTTAATAAATATATCTAAAAATCTATTGATTTCAAATAATTGAGAAATTTATTATGTAAAATAAGTTTGCTAAATGTTTGAAAACAAATTAAATGATACATAAATAATTTATTATTTATTAAATATTTTAGATTAATTAAATTTTAAAATATAAATAAATTCATTAACGATTATTGCTTTGACGTTTAGATTTAGATTTAAATTTTGAAATACTGTACTTCCTAAATCAATTGCTTATTTTCATAAATTAATCAAGAATTTATTAAAAGTGTGAAAACTAAATTTTAGTAAATAGCCAAACACAAACCGCTCTAAAGTGAATATGCATAAAATATTTTAAATTTTTGGTTTTTATTATGTATTTTAAAATAATATGAAAATTCTATAAAATTGATTTTAGATTTTTAATGGATTTTAAAATTTAAATATTATAATATTAAAAATCTATAAAGTTTTATTGCATTTGAATTTAGCATTTTCATATTTCAAAAATTTTATAAAAACTTGAATAAGCTTCTAAGAACAAAATTTGCAATCATAAATTTCAACGGAGAAATTATTAAAATGTGAAAATTAAGTTTTTGTAAATGAGTTTCGAAAAATGAAACTTTAAAATGATTATAAATAGATTTTAATTTTTTATTTAATGTTTATTATTTTGAAAATGAAATATTTTAAATTTGATTTTTAGATTTATGGATTTTAAAATATAAATATTTAAAATATTAAATGATAAATTTATGAATTAATTTTTATTTTCATATTTAAATATTTTTAAAATTACATAGTATTTCTAAAAAATATTTTTACTACAATTTCAAAGAGAAATTATTTAAATGTGAACATTTTTAGCTTTAATGTTTTTCTGAAAAGATAAACATTCTTAAAATATTGATTAAAAGATTTTGGATTTTTAAATTTTAAATTTATATTTTCAAAATATATAAAATTTTAATTTTTTTATTTTTGATTAAGATTAATTCTGCATTTTAAGATTTTTGAATTTAATTTTAGATAAAAACTATTTTTTAAAAAAACCATAATATTCTATACCATAAATTTTAATTCTAATTTAATTGAAGAAATTTATTTAAGTGAAAACAGTTTTTAGTAAAAAGCTCTAAAAGCATCAAATAATAAATGAAAATAAATTTGATTTACAATTTTTCGATTTTAATTATTTTAAAATAATTAAATATTTATGATTTTTAAAAATTTAATAATTTTAAAATATGTATAATAAAAATATTAATTATATTATTTTTTGCATTTAGATTTAAGGATTTTCAAGATTTTTAAAAATATTTAGATAAATTACAAAAATAAATTTTAAAAAATTTCAAAATTTCATTCATAATTCATTTAAAGTGGAAATCATATTGTGAAAAAGTTTGAAAGCTAAACGTTTAAACGTCGAAAGCATAAATGTTTTAGCAATTTTTCGACTTTTTAATGTTTATATTTTCTGAATTTAAATTCTTTCATGTATTTTCTGAAAATATATGAAATATTCTATAAAAATATTTTTTGATTTTTAATGGATTTTTAAAATATGTAAATAATTAATAATATTCAAAATGCTATAAACTATTTTATTGCATTTTTGAGATTTGCATTTTCAAGGATTTTCTGAAAACTATTTTTAGATAAAATATACCTATAAGTTCCAAGAAAATATATTTGCTATTTTCCCTAAATTTCAATTGCTAGAAATTTATTTAAAAGTGTGAAAATCTAAGTATTTTAGCTAAAATGAGTTTTCAGAAAAGCACAAACGCTCTAAAACGTCGAAATATGCAATAAAATACGATTTTAGCACATTTTTCTGAGCTTTTAATGTTTCATGTATTTTGAAATAATATGAAATATTCTATAAAAATATTGATTTTATAGATTTTAATGGATTTTTAAAATATGTAAATAATTAATAAATATTCAAAATGCTATAAACTTGATTTTATTGCATTTTTGACGATTTAAGCATTTTCAGGATTTTCTGAAAACATTTTTAGATAAAATATACCTATAGTAAGCTTCCTAAAAGAAATCATAAATTTTTTCTTTTCCCATAATTTCAATTGTAGAAATTTATTTAAAAGTGTGAAAATCTAAGTATTTTAGCTGAAAATGAGTTTTGCAGAAAAGCACTCAAACGTCTAAAACGTCGAAATATGCAATAAAATACGATTTTAGCACATTTTTCTGAGCTTTTAATGTTTCATGTATTTTCGAAATAATATGAAATATTCTATAAAAATATTGATTTTTATAGATTTTTAATGGATTTTTAAAATATGTAAAATATAAATATTCAAAATGCTATAAAACTTGATTTTATTGCATTTTTTGACGATTTAAGGCATTTTCATGATTTTCGAAAAACTATTTTTAGATAAAATATACCATGAGTAAGCTTCCTAAAAGAAAATCATAAAATTTGCTTACTTTTCCCATAAATTTCAATTGCAGTAGAAATTTATTTAAAAGGTGAAATTAAGTATTTTAGCTGAAAATGAGTTTTGCCAGAAAAGCACTCAAACTGCTCTAAAACGTCGAAATATGCATAAATGATTTTAGACATTTTTCTGAGCTTTTAATGTTTCATGTATTTTCGAAAATAATATGAAATATTCTATAAAAATATTGATTTTAAGATTTTAATGGATTTTTAAAAATATGTAAATAATTATTAATATTCAAAAATGCTATAAAACTTGATTTTATTGCATTTTTTGACGATTTAGGCATTTTCAAGGATTTTCTGAAAACTATTTTTAGATAAAATATACCTATGAGTAAGCTTCTAAAAGAAAATCATAAAATTTTTTATTTTCAAAATTTATGAGAAATCATTAAAAGTTGAAAATAAGTATTTTACTAAAATGAGTTTTAGAAAACTAACTTATTTGAAAATAATATGAAATATTCTTAAAAATATTATTTATAATTTTAATGGATTTTTAAATATAATATTAATAAAATTAAAATGTATAAACTTATTTTATTGCTACGATTAATTTTCAGGATTTTCGAAAACATTTTTACCATATGTCAAAATCATAAATTTTTATTCCATATATGAGAAATTAAAAGGAATAATATTTAGCTAAATGAGTTCAGAAGCACTAACGCTAACGTCGAAATAATAAAATACGATTTTACCATTTCGAGTTTATGTTCATGTATTTAAAATAATTGAAATTCTTAAAATATTTTATATTTATATTTTTATAAATATATAATATTCAATGATAACTTGATTTATTGCTTTAGATTTCATTAATTGAACTTTTAAATACTTAGTCAAGAATCAAATTTTGTTATTCCAAACAAGAAATTTTTAAAAGTAAATATTAGCTAAAGAGTTCAAAAGCTACGCCTAAAATGAAAAAAAGATTCTTTCATTAAGTTCTTATTAAATATGAAATATCTATAAATATTGATTTATAGATTTTATGATTTTAAATATAAATAATAATATTCAAAATGCAAACTGATTTATTTTGAGATTTAAGATTAGATTAAAATTTTGATAATAAATCTAAAAAACATAAAATTATTTTCAATTTAATTGGAGAATATTAGGAATATTAGAAGAGTTCCAGAGCCCAAACCGTCAACGTAATAAAAAGATTTATTTTTGTTAATTCATTAATAATATTCTATAAATTTATTAGATTTAATGATTTAAATGTATTATTTCAATATAAAACATTATTTTGAGTTCATTTATTAATTTTTTGTTTTAACATTATTTTGAAAATAATTGAAATATTCTATAAAATATTGATTTATAGATTTTTAATGGGATTTTTAAAATATGTAAATATTTAAATATTCAAAATGCTATAAAACTTGATTTTATTGCATTTTTGACGATTTAAGGCATTTTAAGATTTCTGAAATATTTTTTAGATAAAATATACCTATAGTAAGCTTCCAAAGAAAATCATAAAATTTTTTTATTTTCCATAAATTTAATTGCAGTAGAAATTATTTAAAGGTGAAAATTAAGTATTTTAGCTAAAATGAGTTTTGCAGAAAAGCACTCAAACCGCTCTAAAACGTCGAAATATGCAATAAAATCGATTTTAACATTTTTCTGAGCTTTTTAATGTTTCATGATTTTCGAAAATAATATGAATATTCTATAAAATATTGATTTTTATAGATTTTTAATGGATTTTTAAAATATGTAAATAATTATAAATATTCAAAATGCTATAAAACTTGATTTTATTGCATTTTTGACGATTTAAGGCATTTTCAAGGATTTTCTGAAAACTATTTTTGATAAAATATATAGAGTAAGCTTCCAAAAGAAAATCATAAAATTTTGCTTACTTTTCCCATAAATTTCAATTGCTAGAAATTTATTTAAAAGTGTGAAAATCTAATATTTAGCTAAAATGAGTTTTGCCAGAAAAGCACTCAAACTGCTCTAAAACGTCGAAATATGCAATAAAATACGATTTTAGCACATTTTTCTGAGCTTTTAATGTTCATATTTTTGAAATAATATGAAATATTCTATAAAATATTGATTTTATAGATTTTTAATGATTTTAAAATATGTAAATAATTATAAATATCAAAATGTAAAACTATTTTATTGATTTTGACGATTAGATTTCAAGATTTGAAAAACATTTTTTTTGATAAATATACATATAAGCTTCCAAAAGAAAATCATAAATTTCTTATTTTCCCATAAATTTCATTCAGAGAAATTCATTTAAAAGTGTGAAAATCTAGATTTTAGCTAAAATGAGTTTGAGAAAAGCATCAAACCGTCAAACGTCGAAATATGCATAAAAAGATTTAGACATTTTTCTGAGCTTTTAATGTTTCATTTTTTGAAAATAATATGAAATATTCTATAAAATATTGATTTTTATAGATTTTTAATGGATTTTTAAAATATGTAAATAATATAATATTAAAATGATAACTTATTTATGATTTTTGACGATTTAAGCATTAGATTTTTGAAAACTATTTTTAGAAAAATATACCATAAGTAAGTCCAAGAAATCATAATTTGTTATTTTCCATAAATTTCAATTGCAGAAATTATTTAAATGTGAAAATCATTTTATAAAATGAGTTTTCAGAAAGCATCAAACCGTCTAAAACGTCGAAATATGCAATAAAATAGATTTAGCACATTTTTCTGAGTTTTAATGTTTCAATTTTCGAAATATGAAATATTCTATAAAAATATTGATTTTTATGATTTTAATGGATTTTTAAAATATGAAATAATTAATAATATTCAAAATGCTATAAAACTTGATTTTATTGCATTTTTGACGATTACATTTTCAAGATTTTCGAAAACTATTTTGATAAAATATACCATAGTAAGCTTTAAAAGAAATCATAAAATTTTGCTTATTTTCCCATAAATTCAATTGCAGAAATTTATTTAAAGTGAAAATCTACATTTTAGCTAAAAATGAGTTTTGAGAAAGATCAAACGCTTAAACGTCGAAATCATAAAAGATTTTAGCACATTTTTCGATTTAATGTTTCATGTATTTTGAAATAATATGAAATATTCTATAAATATTGATTTTTATAGATTTTAAGATTTTAAAATATGTAAATAATATTAAATATAAAATATAAAATATTATTGCATTTTTGACGATTAGATTTAAGGATTTTCTGAAAACTATTTTTAGATAAAATACTATAGTAAGCTTCCAAAAAAATCATAAATTTGCTTATTTTCCATAAATTCAATTGCAGTAGAATCTATTTAAAGTGTGAAAATCAAGTATTTTAGCTAAATGAGTTTAGAAACTAAACCGCTTAAAACGTCGAAATATGCAATAAAATACGATTTGACATTTTTCTGAGCTTTTAATGTTTCATGATTTTTGAAAATAATATGAAAATTCTATAAAATATTGATTTTTATAGATTTTTAATGGATTTTTAAAATATGTAAATAATTTTAATATTCAAAAATGTATAAAACTTATTTATTGCATTTTTGACGATTTGCATTTTCAAGGATTTTCTAAACTATTTTAGATAAAATATACTATGAGTAAGCTTCCTAAAAGAAAATCATAAAATTTTGCTTACTTTCCATAAATTTCAATCAGTAGAAATTTATTTAAAGTGAAAATTAAGTATTTTAGCTGAAAATGAGTTTTCAGAAAGCATCAAACTCTCTAAACGTCGAAATATGCAAAAATGATTTTAGCACATTTTCTGAGCTTTAATGTTTCTGTATTTTCGAAATAATATGAAATATTCATAAAATATTGATTTTATAGATTTTAATGGATTTTTAAAAATGTAAATAATTATAATATTCAAAATGTTATAAAAAAAAAAAAAAAAAAAAAAAAAAAAAAAAAAAAAAAAAAAAAAAAAAACCCCCCCCCCCCCCCCCCAAAGCACTCAAACCGTTAAACGTCGAAATATGCAATAAAATAGATTTTAATATTTTTCTGAGCTTTTAATGTTCTGTATTTTGAAATAATATGAAATATTCTATAAAAATATTGATTTTATAGATTTTAATGGATTTTTAAAATTAAATAATAAATATTCAAAATGCTCCCCCCCCCCCCCCCCCCCCCCCCCCCCCCCCCCCCCCCCCCCCCCCGAAAGCATCAAACTCTCTAAAAAGTCGAAATATGCAATAAAATACGATTTTAGCACATTTTTCTGAGCTTTTAATGTTTCATGTATTTTGAAATAATATGAAATATTCTATAAAATATTGATTTTATAGATTTTTAATGGATTTTTAAAAATATGTAAATAATTATAAATATTCAAAAATGTATAAAAAAAAAAAAAAAAAAAAAAAAAAAAAAAAAAAAAAAAAAAAAAAAAAAAAAAAAAAAACCCCCCCCCCCCCCCCCCCCGAAAGCATCAAACCGCTCTAAAACGTCGAAATATGCAATAAAATCGATTTTAGCACATTTTTCTGAGCTTTTTAATGTTTCATGTATTTCGAAAATAATATGAAATATTCTATAAAAATATTGATTTTTATAGATTTTTAATGGGATTTTTAAAATATGTAAATAATTAATAAATATTCAAAATGCTATAAAACTTGATTTTATTGCATTTTTTGACGATTTAAGGCATTTTCAAGGATTTTCTGAAAACTATTTTTTAGATAAAATATATCGTGATAAGCTTCCTAAAAGAAATCATAAAATTTTGTTACTTTTCCATAAATTTCAATTGCATAGAAATTTATTTAAAAGTGTGAAAATCTAAGTATTTTAGCTGAAAATGAGTTTTGCCAGAAAAGCACTCAAACCGTTCTAAAACGTCGAAATATGCATAAAATACGATTTTAGCACATTTTTCTGAGCTTTTAATGTTTCATGATTTTTCGAAAAATATGAAATATTCTTAAAAATATATTTTATAGATTTTTAATGGATTTTAAAAATATTAAATAATTATAATATTAAAATGCTAAACTGATTTATTGCATTTTACGATTAAGGATTTTCAGATTTCTGAAAAACTATTTTTTTTGATAAAATATACCTATATAAGCTTCCAAGAAAATCATAAAATTTCTTATTTTCCCATAAATTTCAATGAGAAATTTATTTAAAAGTGTGAAATTAAGTATTTGCTAAAAAAGTTTTCCAGAAAAGACTCAAACCGTCTAAAACGTCAAATATGCAATAAATGATTTTAGAATTTTTCTAGCTTTATTGTTTCATGTATTTTCGAAAATAATATGAAATATTCTATAAAAATTATTATGATTAAGGATTTAAATTAATAATTAATAAAATGCTATAAACTTATTTTATTGCATTTTACGAGGGATTTTTTAAAAATATGTAAATATTAATAAATATTCAAAATGCTATAAAACTTGATTTTATTGCATTTTTGACGATTTAAGGCATTTTCAAGGATTTTCTGAAAACTATTTTTTAGATAAAATATACCTATGAGTAAGCTTCCAAAGAAAATCATAAAATTTTGCTTACTTTTTCCCATAAATTTCAATTGCATAGAAATTCTATTTAAAAGTGTGAAAATCTAAGTATTTTAGCTGAAAAATGAGTTTTGCCAGAAAAGCACTCAAACCGCTCTAAAACGTCGAAATATGCAATAAAATACGATTTTAGCACATTTTTCTGAGCTTTTTAATGTTTCATGTATTTTTCGAAAATAATATGAAATATTCTATAAAAATATTGATTTTTATAGATTTTTAAAGGATTTTTTAAAAATATGTAAATATTAATAAATATTCAAAAATGCTAAAAACTTGATTTTATTGCATTTTTTGACGATTTAAGGCATTTTCAAGGATTTTCTGAAAACTATTTTTTTAGATAAAATATACCTATAAGTAAGCTTCCTAAAGAAAATCATAAAATTTTGCTTACTTTTCCCATAAATTTCAATTGCAGTAGAAATTCTATTTAAAAGTGTGAAAATCTAAGTATTTTAGCTGAAAAATGAGTTTTGCCAGAAAAGCACTCAAACCGCTCTAAAACGTCGAAATATGCAATAAAATACGATTTTAGCACATTTTTCTGAGCTTTTTAATGTTTCATGTATATTTCGAAAATAATATGAAATATTCTATAAAAATATTGATTTTTATAGATTTTTAATGGGATTTTTTAAAATATGTAAATAATTAATAAATATTCAAAAATGCTATAAAACTTGATTTTATTGCATTTTTTGACGATTTAGGGCATTTTCAAGGATTTACTGAAAAATTATTTTTTTAGATAAAATATACCTATAAGTAAGCTTCCTAAAAGAAAATCATAAAATTTTGCTTACTTTTCCCATAAATTTCAATTGCAGTAGAAATTCTATTTAAAAGTGTGAAAATCTAAGTATTTTAGCTGAAAAATGAGTTTTGCCAGAAAAGCACTCAAACCGCTCTAAAACGTCGAAATATGCAATATAATACGATTTTAGCACATTTTTCTGAGCTTTTTAATGTTTCATGTATATTTCGAAAATAATATGAAATATTCTATAAAAATATTGATTTATATAGATTTTTAATGGGATTTTTTAAAAATATGTTAATAATAATTAAATATTCAAAAATGCTATAAAACTTGATTTTATTGCATTTTTTGACGATTTAGGGCATTTTCAAGGATTTACTGAAAAATTATTTTTTTAGATAAAATATACCCATAAGTAAGCTTCCTAAAAGAAAATCATAAAATTTTGCTTACTTTTCCCATAAATTTCAATTGCAGTAGAAATTCTATTTAAAAGTTTGAAAATCTAAGTATTTTAGCTAAAAAACAAGTTTTTCCAGAAAAGCACTCAAACCGCTCTAAAACGTCGAAATATGCAATAAAATACGATTTTAGCACATTTTTCTGAGCTTTTTATTGTTTCATGTATTTTTCGAAAATAATATGAAATATTCTATAAAAATATTGATTTTTAAAGATTTTTAATGGGATTTTTTAAAAATATTTAAATAATTAATAAATATTCAAAAATGCTATAAAACTTGATTTTATTGCATTTTTTTACGATTTAAGGCATTTTCAAGGATTTTCTGAAAAACTATTTTTTTAGATAAAATATACCTATGAGTAAGCTTCTCAAAAGAAAATCATAAAATTTTGCTTACTTTTCCCATAAATTTCAATTGCAGTAGAAATTCTATTTAAAAGTGTGAAAATCTAAGTATTTTAGCTAAAAAACGAGTTTTGCCAGAAAAGCACTCAAACCGCTCTAAAACGTCGAAATATGCAATAAAATACGATTTTAGCACATTTTTCTGAGCTTTTTATTGTTTCATGTATTTTTCGAAAATAATATGAAATATTCTATAAAAATATTGATTTTTATAGATTTTTAATGGGATTTTTTAAAAATATGTAAATAATTAATAAATATTCAAAAATGCTATAAAACTTGATTTTATTGCATTTTTTGACGATTTAAGGCATTTTCAAGGATTTTGTGAAAACTATTTTTTAGATAAAATATACATATGAGTAAGCTTCCTGAAAGCAAATCATAAAATTTTGCTTACTTTTTCCATAAATTTCAATTGCATTAGAAATTATATTTAAAAGTGTGAAAATCTAAGTATTTTAGCTGAAAAATGAGTTTTGCCAGAAAAGCACTCAAACCGCTCTAAAACGCCGAAATATGCAATAAAATACGATTTTAGCACATTTTTCTGAGCTTTTTAATGCTTCATGTATTTTTCGAAAATAATATGAAATATTCTATAAAAATATTTATTTTTATAGATTTTTAATGGGATTTTTTTAAAATATGTAAATATTTAATAAATATTCAAAAATGCTATAAAACTTGATTTTATTGCATTTTTTGACGATTTAAGGCATTTTCAAGGATTTTCTGAAAAACTATTTTTTTAGATAAAATATACCTATAAGTAAGCTTCCTAAAAGAAAATCATAAAATTTTGCTTACTTTTCCCATAAATTTCAATTGCAGTAGAAATTCTATTTAAAAGTGTGAAAATCTAAGTATTTTAGGTGAAAAATGAGTTTTGCCAGAAAAGCACTCAAACCGCTCTAAAACGTCGAAATATGCAATAAAATACGATTTTAGCACATTTTTCTGAGCTTTTTAATGTTTCATGTATTTTTCGAAAATAATATGAAATATTCTATAAAAATATTGATTTTTATATATTTTTAATGGAATTTTTTAAAAATATGTAAATAATTAATAAATATTCAAAAATGCTATAAAACTTGATTTTATTGCATTTTTTGACGATTTAAGGCATTTTCAAGGATTTTGTAAAAAATAATTTTTTTAGATAATATATACATATAAGTAAGCTTCCTAAAAGAAAATCATAAAATTTTGCTTACTTTTCCCATAAATTTCAATTGCAATAGAAATTCGATTTAAAAGTGTGAAAATCTAAGTATTTTAGCTGAAAAATGAGTTTTGCCAGAAAAGCACTCAAACCGCTCTAAAACGCCGAAATATGCAATAAAATACGATTTTAGCACATTTTTCTGAGCTTTTTAATGCTTCATGTATTTTTCGAAAATAATATGAAATATTCTATAAAAATATTTATTTTTATAGATTTTTAATGGGATTTTTTTAAAATATGTAAATATTTAATAAATATTCAAAAATGCTATAAAACTTGATTTTATTGCATTTTTTGACGATTTAAGGCATTTTCAAGGATTTTCTGAAAACTATTTTTTAGATAAAATATACAAATGAGTAAGCTTCCTAAAAGCAAATCATAAAATTTTGCTTACTTTTCCCATAAATTTCAATTGCATAGAAATTGATTTAAAAGTGTGAAAATCTAAGTATTTTACTGAAAATGAGTTTTGCCAGAAAAGCACTCAAACCGCTCTTAAAACGTCGAAATATGCAATAAAATACGATTTTAGCACATTTTTCTGAGCTTTTTAATGTTTCATGTATTTTTCGAAAATAATATGAAATATTCTATAAAAATATTGATTTTTATAGATTTTTAATGGGATTTTTAAAAATATGTAAATATTTAATAAATATTCAAAAATGCTATAAAACTTGATTTTATTGCATTTTTTGACGATTTAAGGCATTTTCAAGGATTTTCTGAAAACTATTTTTTTAGATAAAATATACCTATAAGTAAGCTTCTAAAAAAAAATCATAAAATTTTGCTTACTTTTCCCATAAATTTCAATTACAGTAGAAATTCTATTTAAAAGTGTGAAAATATAAGTATTTTAGGTGAAAATGAGGTTTTGCCAGAAAAGCACTCAAACCGCTCTAAAACGTCGAAATATGCCAATAAAATACGATTTTAGCACATTTTTCTAAGCTTTTTAATGTTTCATGTATTTTCGAAAATAATATGAAATATTCTATAAAAATATTGATTTTTATAATTTTTAATGGAATTTTTAAAAATATGAAATAATTATTAAATATTCAAAATGCTATAAAACTTGACTTTATTGCATTTTTTGACGATTTAAGGCATTTTCAAGGATTTTGTAAAACTAATTTTTTAGATAAATATACAAATAGTAAGCTTCCTAAAAGCAAATCATAAAATTTTGCTTACTTTTCCCATAAATTTCAATTGCAATTTGAAATTATATTTAAAAGTGTGAAAATCTAAGTATTTTAGCTGAAAATGAGTTTTGTCAGAAAAGCACTCAAACCGCTTTAAAACGCCGAAATATGCAATAAAATACGATTTTAGCACATTTTTCTGAGCTTTTTAATGTTTCATGTATTTTTCGAAAATAATATGAAATATTCTATAAAAATATTGATTTTTATATATTTTTAATGGAATTTTTTAAAAATATGTAAATAATTAATAAATATTCAAAAATGCTATAAAACTTGATTTTATTGCATTTTTTGACGATTTAAGGCATTTTCAAGGATTTTGTAAAAAATAATTTTTTTAGATAATATATACATATAAGTAAGCTTCCTAAAAGAAAATCATAAAATTTTGCTTAATTTTCCCATAAATTTCAATTGCAATAGAAATTCGATTTAAAAGTGTGAAAATCTAAGTATTTTAGCTAAAAAATGAGTTTTGTCAGAAAAGCATCAAACCGCTTTAAAACGTCGAAATATGCCATAAAATGCGGTTTTAGCACATTTTTCTGAGCTTTTTAATGTTTCATGTATTTTTCGAAAATAATATGAAATATTCTATAAAAATATTGTTTTTTATAGATTTTTAATTGGATTTTTTAAAAATATGTAAATAATTAATAAATATTAAAAAATGCTATAAAACTTGCTTTTATTGCATTTTTTTACGATTTAAGGCATTTTCAAGGATTTTCTGAAAACTATTTTTTTAGATAAAATATACCTATAAGTAAGCTTCCTAAAAGAAAATCATAAAATTTTGCTTACTTTTCCCATAAATTTCAATTGCAGTAGAAATTCTATTTAAAAGTGTGAAAATCTAAGTATTTTAGCTGAAAAATGAGTTTTGCCAGAGAAGCACTCAAACCGCTCTAAAACGTCGAAATATGCAATAAAATACTATTTTAGCACATTTTTCTGAGCTTTTTAATGTTTCATGTATTTTTCGAAAATAATATGAAATATTCTTAAAAATATTGATATTTATAGATTTTTAATGGGATTTTTTAAAAATATGCATTTTTTAACGATTTAAGGCATTTTCAAAGATTTTGTGAAAAACTATTTTTTTAGATAAAATATACCTATGAGTAAGCTTCCTAAAAGCAAATCATAAAATTTTGCTTACTTTTCCCATAAA
>WNWK01048510.1:0-13525 GCA_009830355.1 Cherax destructor
GAGGGAAGTGAGGTAAAACCCGTAGAGTGGGGGAACCACCCGTCAGTGAGGAGCCCAAACACGTCAGTGGGGAAACCAGCACGTCAGTGAGACCAGCACGTCAGTGGGGAAACCACACGTCGTGAGGGAGAGAGACTGTGAGGGCGGGAGGCGAGGTTGGCAAGCGTAAACACACAATATGGTACAGAAGCGTACGTGTCCCTTGACCAACCGTCATCCCTTGATAATTATACATTGTCTAACATTACTCTTACGTGTTTTAAAAATATTTCCCCCTCAATGACCTTTAGTAATTTTCTGGTGGAAAAATATTTTACTTTAAAAAGGGGGAAGTTTATTGAGTGAAAACTGTTGTAGCATAGGGGGAACGAGCAGTGTTTGACACGAATGTTGACCGTGGCCCTGAAACGGGCTGTACCAAAAAAAAACGGGTAGGGTTGAACCAGCGATCAGAGAGTCTCAAAACTCCATACTGTCGCTTAGCCACTGGGCCAGCTAGCTTCAATAAATTTATCCAACTAGGTATATTTCTACACCATAGGAAGGTTAGCATAGGCACCACTGTGCCCCAAAATGAATTTTTTACTGACGAATCCCCCGCTACCCCCGTGACGGCCAATACATCAAGTGACACTCCCGGGGTCACCACACGGAAAGACCCGAGCCAGGACCCGTCTGGCAAACCTACCTGAACCTAAACTGGCGGGTGACAGGTTCCTCAGAGCAGTATCGTCTCCAAATTCAAAACATTTTCCCCGGCCAACACTGGCAATACTACAACTAATAATACACTGAAACCACCAAGTCCTCCTTCTCTCTAGGCTGGAATTTTGCTGTCTACCAGCCATCTTTATACCAGGAAAAATTACAGAACGGGAAAAAGGGACAGAGACCCTTCAAAATTCACAGCTCTGTACTTTTTACTTCTGAGGTAAGTACCACTGGTGAAACACAGTCTGCCTGGGGAAAATCTCAGTCTGCCTGATGAAAACACCTCAGTCTCCTGGGGCAACACCTCATTCTCCCTGACGTAACACCTCAGTCTGCCTGGGTTTAAATCTCAGTCTGCCTGGGGTAACACCTCAGTGTGCCGGGGTAACCCTCATGTCCCTGGGCATCATGTCCCTGAGGTAACACCTCAGACACTATTTAAAACACCGCAAAATGTTTTAAAAAATTATTTATTAAATTTAACTAAAGATATTTACCTTGTCATGTCACCTTCAAAAACAGAGACAAGTAAACATTGTACTCGGCAGTAAAATTTTTAAACGGTTTGTACTCAAAGAGAAATACTTGTACTCAAACCCCAGTACATACGTTGTCTCTACGAAATACATACTTGTACTCTAACTTGAGTACATACGTTGTACTCAAACAGAAAATACGTTGTACTCTCAGTACATCGTTGTCTCTAACTTGAGATCCCGTTGTACTCTACAGAAATACGTTGTCTCTACGAAATACGTTGTACTCTCAGTACATACGTTGTACTCTAACTTAAAATACATACGTTGTACTCTCGTAAAACGTTGTCTCTAACAAAATACATGTTGTCTTGGAAAAATCATACGTTGTACTCTAACTTATACATACGTTGTACTCTACAAAACATACGTTGTCTCTCAGTACCCGTTGTACTCTCAGCATACGTTGTCTCTCCCAGTACATACGTTTACTCTCAGTAAAACGTTGTACTCCGGGAAAATACATCGTTTACCCCTGGATACATACGTTGTCTCAACAGTACATACGTTGTCCCCTCGATAAAACGTTGTACTCTAACAAATACATACGTTGTCTCTCGAACATACGTTGTACTCTCAAAGTACATTTTGTATTAACTTGGGGAAAATCAACGTTGTACTCAAACAAATACATACGTTGTACTCTAATTTAGCTACGTTGTCTCTCTTGGAAATACATACGTTGTACCCCTTTGAGTCCCGTTGTACTTTTTGGAAACATCGTTGTCTCAAACAACATACGTTGTACTCAAACGAAAAATCATACGTTTACTCTAACTTGATACATACGTTGTACTCTCGAGAAATACGTTGTACTTTTTAAAAAGAAAACCCGTTGTACTCAAACCCCAAAGTACATACGTTGTACTCAAACAGTACATACGTTGTACTCAAATTGATACCGTTGTACTCAAACGAAAACATACGTTGTATCAAACAAAATACCGTTGTATTTAACAGTACATACGTTGTACTCAAACAATACATACGTTGTACTCAAACAAAATACATACGTTGTCTCTACAGTACATACGTTGTACTCTAACGGGAAGTACATACGTTGTACTCTAATTTAAATACATACGTACTTAAACTACTTATATATAAAACTTCTCCCAAAAAAATGACATGGTTACCATGTTAAATAAAGTAACACTCCAAATCATATAAAAACCCACAATTTGTTTATATTCTCATGCAGTAAATGAATGGGGAAATTTCCCAAAAAAAACCCTAGTGGGAGAAAAAATAAAGATACGAACCCTTTTGTAATTATTAGTTTATAATATGTAACCCAAAATTGAACGAATCTTCATAATATTAAACCCCACATTGTAATCTTTACAGAGAAATAAACATTAGAATCTAAACCCCAAAAGGTCCTCATCAGCACCATCCAATTTTTCCCCAAACTATTGTAAACATCAGAGGTACATCCATCGCCATCAAAAACCCCAATGGAAATAAGTCCTTTGACTTTTTTTGTTACCCTAGGTTCTCTACACATAGGTAATTAAGTTTATAGAAACGAAATGTGAACAATGACTGATGTTGTGGTGGCCAGGTTTGGCTTGGCTCAAGTATTATGATGTTATATGGCCAGGCAGGCGGCTAAAGTTTTGACTGATGTTGTGGGCCAGGCTTGGCTCAAGTATGACTAATGTTGTAGTGGCCAGGCTTAGGCTTGGCTACAAGTACTGACTAATGTTGTAGTGGCCAGGCGGCTTGGCTGGGTCTTCTGACAGTTTGGGAGACACAGATGATGATCAAACTAAATGCAAATTTTGATCAGGCATATGGTCACTGTCTTAAACACTATGTGCTGAATTGTACTTATTGGGGAATATAGAGAAGACAGTAAAAAACCTATGTGACATGTCAAGATATCTTATTAATGAAATAAGTACCAGTTATATAACATAATAAAATGTAGATATAAATCCAAATGTACAATTTTAACCCTTTTGGGGCCTAGTGCCTAGGCCTTTTTTTATCCATATGCTCTTGCCTCCGTCCACAGGATGGGTATGGGGTGCACAATAAACTAGCCACTTCTGGCAAAATCTAAATCTAGATCTAAAATAAGTTGCTATGTATGATAATCTATGAAACTTATTTGTGTATACCTGAATAAACTTAGCGAATGTCCAGCTACGAGATCGACAGATTGCTCCACCCCAAATCACACATCCCAAAAAAAGGTAAACTTGCAAAAAAAGTCTGAAGGCTGACTGAGTCAGCCTTCAGACTGCGGGGTTTGTGTGTATACGGGGTTCATCATCCCCCTCCCCCATATCAAGAAGCACCTGTATAAGATAATAAGACCTAGGAAAAAGCTTTTCCCCATGTCACTAACATAAAAATCAACATGTTAGAGCTACAAGAGTCAAAACAAGGTTCTACGGTGTCCTGTAGCTGGATCGCTAGCGCACTCACCTCACACTGGGTCGGGTTTCCCATCTCCTCTGGTACCACTGGAAAACATTAGGGACTGTTTCCATAAAACACCTGCTGTCCTGTCCCTGCTCATCCATCAGTTTAAAATGGGTACCTGGGTGTTAGTCCCTTTTTTGGGTCGCATCCTGGGACAAAACTGACCTAATTTTCGTAAGCTCCCCTTCCCTTTTTTTTATGTGCGGGTTGTGTGTTTTGTACTTTGCATGACTTGTAGTAAATAAAGATATTATTATCCGGCCCCGACTGAGGGACAGAATCAGAATGGAAGTCTTACACCAACAAGGTTGGACCAATAAATGTCAGATTAGACAAACTAGAGACAACTGTTTCATGCAAAA
Source organism: Cherax destructor (assembly GCA_009830355.1). NCBI lineage: Eukaryota > Metazoa > Arthropoda > Malacostraca > Decapoda > Parastacidae > Cherax > Cherax destructor. Next base: position 4,043 of record WNWK01048510.1, read on the forward strand.
ACTCATATACCAGATAGAGAAAACCCTCCTCTTCCTTTGATATACCTTTTAAGAGTTTCGAGTTTATCTACTCTCTGAGCCCCGGGCATGGGGCCCGGCTCGTCTGGTACTTGCCTGGTCAACCGGCTGTTGCTGCTAGGCCCCCCCCCACATATCCATCACAGCCTGGTTGATCTGGCCCCGAAAAATCTTGTCCCGTTTCCTCTTGAAGGCTTCTACACTGGTTCAGCCGTGTTTCGGATATCTTCTGGTAAGTGTTGAATAGTCGGGACCCCCATTTAATAGTGTTCCCGTATTTCCCCACCCCCCTGCTCCTCACTGGGTTTATTTTACACTTTCTCCCTATCCCCTCACTCCAGTATGTTGTTATGGCACTGTGCGTTTGGGACCAGGCCCTCAAGTTTTCCCGGTATATATTATCATTATCTCTCTCCTCCTCAACCAACACCACCAACTACATCTCAACACCTCCTCCAAAGGGCCCACAGGATGTCCCTAACAAAGAGTCATTCCAAAGGGGAAGTTCCTGATATCAAAATTTTTAGTGATCTCCCCCAAGATATAGAAAATGGGTACCATCAGGCCTTTCTATGTCCAAGACGAAAAAAACCACAACGATGGAGAGCCCTCCAACCAAATAACATCTGCAAACCTCTTACGGCAGGACACCACCCCAGGAACAGTTCAGCCGACCACCAGCTCAAAAGCCGACTACCACTACCAGCTCAGCAAGGGGGCCCCCCAAACCAGCTCCGCAAAGGGCCCCGCAACCACCAGCTCCAGCAAGGGCCCCCGCAACCACCAGCCCCGCAAGGGCCCCTTTCAACCCCAACTCCCGCAAGGGCCCCTTTCAACCACCAGCTCCCGCAAAGGGCCCCCGCAACCACCAGCTCCAGCAAGGGCCCCCGCAACCACCAGCTCCAGCAAAGGGCCCCCGCAACCCCAGCTCAGCAAGGGGCCCCCGCAACCACCAGCTCCCGCAAGGGCCCCGCAACCACCAGCTCCAGCAAGGGCCCTGCAACCACCGCTCCCGCAAGGGCCCCTGCAACCACCAGCTCCCGCAAGGGCCCTGCAACCACCAGCTCCAGCAAGAGCACTTGCAACCACCAGCTCCAGCAAGGGCACTTCAACCCCCACTCCAGCAAGAGCCGCAACCACCACTCCCGCAAAGGGGCCCTTTCAACCACCACTCCAGCAAGGGCACTTGCAAACCAGCTCCAGCAAGGGGGCCTTTTCAACCACCACTCCCGCAAGGGCCCCCGCAAACCCCCGTTCCCGCAAGGGCACCAACCACCAACTCCAGCAAGGGCCCCAACCCCAACTCAGCAGGGCCCCTTTCAACCAACCCAGCAAGGGCCCGCAACCACCAGCTCCCGCAGGGCCCTGCCCACCAGTTCCCCAAAGGGCCGCAACCCCGCTCCCGCAAGGGCCCTTGCAACCCCACTCCACAAGGGGCCCCTTTCAACCACCAGCTCCAGCAAGGGCACTTGCAACCACCACTCCAGCAAGAGCACTTGCAACCAAGCTCCCGCAAAAGCACCAACCACCACTCCAGCAAGGGGGACTTGCAACCACCAGCTCCAGCAAAGGGGCCCAACCACCACTCCCGGAAGGGCCCCCGCAACCACCAGCTCGGAAAGGGCCCCCCCAAAACCCCCAGCTCCCGCAAGGCACCACCACCAGCCCGGGGCACTTGCAACCACCAGCTCCCGCAAGGCACTTGAACCACCAGCTCCCGCAGGGCCCCTTTCAACCACCAGCTCCCCGCAAAGGGCCCGCAACCACCAGCTCCCGGAAGGGCCCCCGCAACCACCAGCTCCAGGAAGGGCCCTGCAACCACCAGCTCCAGCAAGGGCACTTGCAACCACCAGCTCCCGCAAGGGCACTTGCAACCACCAGCTCCCGCAAGGGCCCCGCAACCACCGCTCAGGAAGGGCCCTGCAACCACCCGCTCCAGCAAGGGCCGCACCACCAGCTCCCGCAGGGCCGCAACCACCAGCTCCCGCGGGCCCAAACCCCCACTCCCGCAAGGCACTTGCAACCCCAAAATTTGCGGGCCCGCAATCACCACTCCGCAGGTGCAACAACCAGCTCCCGCAAGGGCCCCCGCCCATGCTCCCGCGGGCCGCAACCATCAGCTCCAGCAAGGGGGAGCCACCAGCTCCAGCAAGGGCCCACCACCAGCTCCCCGGCCTTGCAACCACCAGCTTCAGCAAAAGGGGCCCTTGCAACCACCAGCTCCCGCAAGGCCCTGCAAACCCGCTCCCTGAAGGGCCCCCGCAACCACCAGTCCCCGGGCCCTGCAACCACCAGCTCCGAGGACCCTGTAGCCAGCCTTTGCAACCTCCCTCCTGCGGAAAAAAAAGGGAATGCAAAAAACTATACCTACTAACAATTCACCGCCATGGATGTACAACTTGCACACTACCCCCGTGTATACCACACTACCCACTGACGGGTAGGGTTACATCCCATGATTATCCGAACAACACAACACACCCTTATTAAAATTCTCCAAAGTGGTTGGACTTACCTTTATCATTCCCCCTCCCCCCCACACCCCCACTTATTCCCCTTTCATCCTTACCTTTCTTTTTCCCTTCCCAAAATTCCCAAAACCCGTGGCTGAAGCTGCGTCTTCCCCAATGGAGTGAGAGGGAGGTGGCAGACCGGACGTGAAAGTTCCGGGACTTTCGGGACCTTCCTGTCACTGCCTCCTGTTTTCAACTTAAAACTACACTCTATCATCCATCCTCAATTCTTCCCACTAATAATCCTACAAACACGAACTTCTATTCTCTGTCATCGTGTTTATCGAACTTTTTCTTTAAAAAATTTTCAACTTAGTCATAATAAAAAAAAATCTTTTAACAAAAAATCAAATTTCTTACTTCAGACAAGGCGGATCACACCTAACCTTCCACCACCACTGTGTCAACACCACCACCACCACTGTTCAACCCACCACCCCACACTTGTCAACACCACCACCACCACTGTGTCAAACCCCCACCACCACTGTGTCCCCACCACCACCACACTGTGTCCCACCACCACCACCACTGTGTCAACACCACCACCACCACTTTTGGGCATGATACAGCACCTCCTTCCTCCCCTACCACCACTGTCAAAACACACCACCACCACCACCACTGTGTCAACACCACCACCACCCCACTGTGTCACACCACCACCACCACTGTGTCAAACCCCCACCACCACTGTTCAACACCACCACCACCACTGTGTCACACCACCACCACCACTGTGTCGGGGATGATGGCACCTAACCTTCCTCCACCACCCCCACTGTGTCAACACCACCACCACCACTGTGTCAACCTACCACCACCACTTTTCAAACCCCCCACCACCCCTGTGTCAACACCACCCCCACCACTGTCAGGCATGATCTGCCCCAACCTTCCTCCACCACCACCACTGTTCAACACTCCAACACCACCACCATCGCAAAACTCCAAACCCCCACCACTGTGTCAAACACCACCACTTTTCAACACCACCACCACTGTGTCGGGCTGATCTTTTCACCTAACCTTCCTCCACCACCACCACTGAGTCAACACTACCAACACCACCACCCCTGTGTCAACACTACCACCAACCCTTTTCAACACCACCACCACCACCACCCTTGTCGGGCTGATACTGCACCTAACCTTCCTCCACCACCACCACTGTGTCAACACCACCACTTTTCGGGGTGATCTGCACCTAACCCCTCCACCACCCCCTGTGTAACATCACCACCACCACTGTCAACACCACCACCACCACCACTGTCAACACCACCACCACCACTGTGTCATGCATGATCTGCACCCAACCTTCCTCCACCCCAACTGTGTCAACACTCCAGCACTGTCAACATACCACCACAACAACCAGCACTGTGTCAACCCCCACCACAACAACCAGCGGGGTCAACACCACCCAATAACCAGCACTGTGTCAACACCACCACCACAACACCAGCAGTGGCAACACCACCACCACAACAACCAGCCTGTGTCAACACCACGACCACAACAACCAGCACTGTGTCAACACCACCACCCCAACCAGCAGTGTCAACATCACCACCACAACAACCAGCACTGCAACACCACCACCACAACAACCATCACTGTCCAACACTAAACCCCAACAACCATCACTGTGTCAACACTATCACCACAACAACCAGCACTGTGCCAACACTACCACAACAACAACCACGGGACTATGTCAAACTACCACCACAACCAGCACTGTGTCGCCCCCACCACCACCACCACCACTTGTCAACACCACCACCACAACAACCAACACTTTTCAACACTACCACCACAACACCATCACTGTGTCAACACTATCACCACAACAACCAGCACTGTGCCACACTACCCCAACAACAACCACGGGACTATTCAACACTACCACCACAACCAGCACTGTTGGGCACTACCACCACCACCACCACCAGCAAAACCCCCCACCACAACAACCAACCTTTTCAACACTACCCCCACAACAACCAAACCCTGTCAACACCCCAAAACAACAAGGGGTGTCAACATCCCCCCACAACAACCAGCACTGTGTCAACACCACCCCAACAACAACCATCACTGTGAACACTACCACCACAACCCCATCACTGTGTCAACACTATCACAACAACAACCCGCACTGGCCACACTACCACCACAACAACCAGCACTGTGTCAACACTACCACCACAAACACTGTGTCGCACTAAACCCCCACCACCACCACCACCACTGTGTCCAACACCACCACCCAATAACCGCTTTGTGTTAAACTCCACCACAACAACCACACTGTGTCACACCCCCCCAACACCAGCACTGTGTCAACACCATCACCACAATATCAGCCTGTGTCAACACCACCACCACAACAACCACCACTGTCCAAAAACCACCACAACAACCAGCCTGTGTCAACACTACCACCACAACAAAGCACTGTTCCCCATACCACAACAACAACCAGCACTGTGTCAACACCACCACCACAACAACCAACACTGTGTCAACACCCAACCACAACAACCAGCACTTTTCAACTACCACCCAACCCAAAACAGTGTTAACTCCACCGCCAACCCACATGTTAACACTACCACCACAACAACCACCACTGTCAACCACCACCCAACAACCCCAAATTTTTCAAAACCATCACCACAACAATCAGCCTTTTCAACACCACCACCACAACAACCGCACTGTGTCAACACCACCACCACAACAATCAGCACTGTTCAACACCACCACCACAACAACCAGCACTGTGTCAACACCACCACCACAACAACCAGCACTGTGTCAACACTACCACCACAACAACATGCACTGTGGCAAAAATACCACAACAACAAACCCGCACTGCAACACCACCACAACAACAACCAGCACTGTGTCAGCACTCCACCACAACACCAGCCTGTGTCAACACTCAACACCAGCACTGTGTTAACCTCCACCACAACAACGAGCCTGTGTCAACACTACCCCCACAACAACCAGCGCTGTGTCAACACTACCACCACAGCAACCAGCACTGTGTCAACACCACCACCCCAACCAGCACTGTCAACACCCCCACCACAACAACCCCACTGTCAACACCATCACTACAACACCAGCACTGTGTCAACACACCACAACAACAACCACCTCTGTGTCAACACTACCCTCACAACAACCAGCACTGTCAACACTACCACCACAACAACCAGCACTGTTTAACACTACCCCCACAACAACCCCCGCACCTTTAACCCCAACAACCAGCACTGTGTCAACACCACCACAACAACAACAACCAGCACTTTTCAACACTACCACCACAACAACCAGCACTGTGTCGACACTACCACCACAACAACCAGCACTGGGTCAACACCATCACCCCACCGCACTGTCAACACCACTACCACAACAACCAGTACTGTCCAACACTACCACCAGAAGAACCAGCACTGTGTCAAAAACCACCACAACAACCAGCACTGTGTCAACACTACCACCACAACATCAACCACTGTTTAAAAACACCAACAACAACCAGTACTGTGTCAACACCACCACCACAACACCAGCACTGTTTGAACACTACCACAACAACCAGCACTGTGTCAACACTACCCCCAACAACCCGCATTGTGTCAACACTAAAACAACAACCAGCACTGTGTCTAAATACCACCACAACCAGCACTGTGTCAACCCTACCACCACAACAACCAGGACTGTGTCAACACTACCACCACAACCAGCACTGTCAACACTACTACCACCACCAGCAGTGTCAACACTATCACCACCACCAGCACTGTGCAACACTCCATCACCACCAGCACTGTCAACACTACCACCACCACCTGCACTGTGTCAAACACTACCACCACACTGGTAACACTACCACCACCACCACCACCACTACCAGTGTCAACATACCCCACAACCAGCCTTTTCAACACTTCCCCCACCACCAGCACTGTCAACACTACCACCAGCACTGTGTCAACACTTCCACCACAACCAACACTGTGTCAACACTACCTCCAACCAGCACTTTTCAACTCTCCACAACAACCAACAGTGCCCCCACAACAACCAGCACTGTGTCAACACTACCCCAACAACCAACACTGTGTCAACACTGCCACAACAACCAACACTGTGTCAACACTGCCACAACAACCCGCACTGTGTCAACACTACCACAACAACCAGGACTGTGTCAACACCACCACAACAACAAGCACTTTTCAAACTACCACAACAACCAGCACTGTGTCCACACTACTACAACAACCAGCCTGTCAACACTCCACAACAACCAGCATTTTTCAACACTACCACAACAACCAGCACTTTTCAACACTCCAACACAACCAGCCCGTGTCAACACTACCACAACAACCAAACTGTGTCCCCACTCCACCACAACACTGTGTCAACCTACCCGCAACCAAGTGTCAACACCGCCCCACAACAACCACCAGCAGTGTCAACAATTTCACAACAACCAGCACTTTTCACACTACCACCACAACCAGCACTTTTCAACACTGCCACAACAACCAGCACTGTGTCAAACGCCACCACAACCAGCACTTTTCAACACTAAAAGCAACCAGCACTTTGTCAACCTGCCACCCCACCCGAACTGTGTCAACACTACCACAACAACCCGCACTTTTCGCACTCCACAACAACCAGCACTTCAAACCCCCCACAACAACCAGCCCGTGTCAACCTCCACAACAACCAAAACTGTGTCAACACTGCCCAACAACCAGCCCGTGTCAGCACTACCAACCAGCACTGTGTCAACACGAACAACAACCAGCACTTTTCAAACCCCACAACAACCAGCACTGTGTCAACATAAAAACATCCCGCACTGTTCCCCACTCCACAACAACCACCAGCAGTGTCAACACTTCCACAACAACCAGCACTGTTCAACACTAAACCCCAACCAGCACTTTTCAACACTGCCACAAGAACTAGCATGTCAACACCCCCCAAAGACTGTTTACCTGGGTTTACCTGTTCAACACTACCACAACAACCAGCACTTTTCAACACTACCACAACAACCAGCCCGTGTCAATCTGCCACTACAACCAACTGTGTCCACTACCACAACAACCAGCACTTGTCAACACTGCCACAACAACCAGCACTGTGTCAACATGCCACAACAACCAGCACTTTAACACTACCACAACACCACCACTGTGTCAACACTACCACAACAAAGCCTGTGTCAGCCCACCACAACAACCAGCATTGTTCAACACTACCACAACAAAGCACTATGTCAATACTACCACAACAACCAGCACTGTGTCCCCCCACTAACAGCAGTGTCAACACCACTAACAGTGTGTCAACACCACTAACAGTAGTGTCAACACCACTAACAGTAGTGTCAACACCACTAACAGTAGTGTCAACACCACTAACAGCAGTGTCAACACCACTAACAGCAGTGTCAACACCACTAACGCAATGTCAACACCATAACAGTAGTATCAACACCCTAACAGTGTGTCACACCCAACAACAGTGTCAACACCACTAACAGCGTGTCAACACTAACGAGTGTCAACACCCAACAGTAGTGTCAGCACCCTAAAGAGTGCCCACACCCTCAGTGTGTCCCCACTAACAAGTGTCAACACCCAACGCAGTGTCACACTAACACGTGTCAACACCACTAACAGTGTCAACCAAAAAAGAGCTTTCCCAAACTCTAAAAGAAAAGCAACATCTGCTCCAATTTTGGAAATTTTCCCAGATTTTCCAAAGCCTTTCTTTAACAACTGATGTTAGTTCCATTGGCATTGGTGCCGTCCTTGCGAAAGACCTGTAAATACAACGCAATTGCTTTTGTAGCCGAGCCCTTATTAAGGCTGAATGTAATTATACAGTTTCTGGCAAACTTTGCGATAGATGGTTTTTAAAAGCACTTCCAGACATTATATATCAGTACTCTGTTCATGTCTTGACAGATCATACCCCACTGATAACTTTTCCAGAATAAACAACCTACTGGAGACTAGCCAGATGGTTTGACTACCCAAGAGTTCAACCCTACATTTGCACATTTACCTGGCAAGTCAAATGTAGTTGCAGATGCTTTATTTTTGTGATGGTCACCATTTTAACAGATATTGTGAGTGTAGTGTCAACACTAACAGTAGTGTCAACACCACTAACACGTGTCAACATCACTAAATGTTCAATACCACTAACGCAGTTCACATAATAGTAGTGTAACACTAACATAGTGTCAACGCCAATAACAGCAGTGCCAACACCACTAACAGTATGTCAACCCAACTAACAGTGTGTCAACACCACTAACAGTAGTGTCACACCACTAACATAAATTTACACCACTAACAGTAGTGTCACACAACGGTAGTGTCAACACCACTAACAGTAGGGCAGCCCACTAACAGCAGTGTCAACATCACTAACAGTATGTAATCCACTAAACAGTGTCAACATAACAGTGGTTAAAACCCCTAACAGTAGTGTCAACACAATAACAGTAGTGTCAACACCACTAACAGTAATGTCAACACCACTAACGTAGTGTCAAACAACGTAGTGTCAACACCCTAACAGTAGTGTCAGCCCACTAACACGTGTCAACATCACTAACAGGTTCTCCACTAACAGCGTGTCAACACTAACAGTAGTGTCAACACCATAACAGTAGTGTCAACACCACTAACAGTAATGTCAACACCACTAACGTAGTGTCAGCACTAACAGTAGTGTCAAAACCATAACAGTAGTGTCGCCCATAACAGCAGTGTCAACATCCTAACAAATGTCAATCCCCTAACAGCAGTGTCACACTAACGTGGGGTCCCTAACATAGTGTCAACACCATAACAGCGTGACACCACTAACAATAGTGTCA
>WNWK01048511.1:0-13525 GCA_009830355.1 Cherax destructor
ACTCTACATGCTAATATCAACCCCTGCGCTCAAAATTCTCCCCCAACAACTTTAATAGGCCCCACAGACATGACCCCAAAGGGCCAGATCACTATTTGACCCCCCGAGTCCATACTAACCAATGTAAAAATTCTATGAAATAAAGGGCCCCAGAATCTGGAATTCATTACCAGTAAATATTAAGTTAACCTTGCCCGGAAAATCAATTCAAGACTCTTCTCAAGTCACCCTCTCACCCTATGCTAAATACTCATACTGTAACAAATTTCCCAAAACCCCAATTATTATTTTACTTAAGATGATCTCAATTTGATATGTTCATCCTCCTTAACACTTGTTGCAATTTCATATCATCATATTGTCATTTAAAATCTTATAGTATCATCATTTTCTTAATTTGAAATAAAATATATATCTGAAGAAACTCAAAAAACTATTTCTAGTATTGTTATTATACTAGTATAGCATCAATATATTTAATTTGAAATAAATTATACAACTAGATTAAACTCAACCAATTTATATTGTATTGTCTTTTAATAGTACATATGTATGACCATATAATAATTTAAATAATACAGAACTAGAATAAACTCAATCAATTTTTTGGGGGCATTAAGTACTTAGTGAATAAGTCTCTAGAATAAACTGCCCCTAAAGCCATGGCATCCCCAGTGGCTCCCCGCACTACAGTTTTATAATTGTTTTATAATTGTAACTACCAATAACATTTTTACCCCTTGTAACATGCATTGAAATAAAAATTATTATTATTATTATTATTATTATTATTATTACTGATGTAAACCACAGCAGTGCTCCTAGAACCTGGTGCACATCAAATAAAACCTCCCCGTACCCTTACATTTCAAGTTTACCACCACTGTCATCCTTGAACCATATGACATTCCCTGTGTATAACACAGACAAAACACAAAAAAATTACCCCGGTGGTAGCTGAAAATTTAACACAAAGGAAATAATATTTCCACCACTCACACCACTCACCCAACATACATTAAAACCCCCTGCCGTACGTGACACAATGTCCATCCCCAACCCCGGATCTCACTCACAAGGAAATCTCTATAGAGATCTTCCAATATATTTTTTTTCTTTAATATAGTCAACAAGGTTTGTTTGACTCACAAACCCCTAAGAGATTTGATGACGCCGACAGTAAGAAAACAGGCAATTTTCCCCCTTTAAATTCCCAACACCCCCTTCCCCAATTACCCTTCTGCGCCAACCTCACTAACTACTGAAGAAAAAAAAACATATATATTTTTTATTATTGAAAGCAGGTACCGAACCCTGAAGCATCAACAACAAACCATCCTCATTTCCCTGCCCCCCTGCTCCCCTAATAAACCATACCACACACACCCCATGTTAGTCCTTCACCCCCTCCCAACAAAAACCCAACTTTTGGGTTTCCCGATGGCACCCGCATCCCAACCTTTGGTTAAAATTTGGTCTTGGAATCTGCTGCCAAAGCTCTAATACGGACAGCCCCTGCTCCTCTCCCCTTCCGAGATGTAAATATACTCCACCACTAAATATGCCACCACCCTTCTCACATCCCCCGGGACATGCCTCAACATCCATATTTAACGCCTAAGGGATGACAAACCCCCTGCCCCTACCCTTTTAAAAACCCCACTAAACCATTCCCTCACTCCTCCCCCACTCCTCACAAAAAAAAAAACTTGATACGCAGTTTAAAACCACCGCATTTTCAGGCACAACCCTCCTTATCCCCCATTCTCCACAATTGTGCCCTTGAGGGTTAAAAATGCCTAATAAAACCACCTTTTCCCTTTAGGTGGTATACACGCCTCTTCATCCAATCCACGCAATTTTTCCAAATTTTCCATTGGATAAATCCTGATCCCTGCACTATCTCTTTCTCCCCCCTACCCTTAAGATAAGATAAGATTTCTTCGGATTTTTAACTTGGAGGGTTAGCCACAGGATAACAAAGAAAGTCAGTGCGTCATCGAGGACTGTCTGTCTTATTTCCATTGGGGTCCTTAATCTTGTCCCCAGGATTTGACCCACACCCCGTCGACTAACAACCCCGGTACCTATTTGCTGCTAGGTGAACATGACAACAGGGTGAAACACGTCGAAATGTTTCCACCCGCCGGGAATCGAACCGGGCCCTCCGTGTGTGGCGAGGCTCAAACCACCAGACCACCGGGCTCACCTTCACCCTACCTGGCACCCCGACCACTGAAAAATATTAAAAAAAACCTCACAATGCAGTAAATCTTTACCCTTCCACCACCTACGTACCTCACTAATAACCTTCCCTCCCTTGCCTGCCCCTGATCCCCCCCGCTATAAATTCCTGATTTATGTATATGCTTTTAAGCCTTCTTCCCAATGGTATCAACCCCCCTTTCCCCCATGGCCACCCCGCCCCTCACTACTTCTCAGCCAACCAATTTCCTCCCATACCCAAATGTTCTATAAACCCTTACCGTTAACCTTTTTTTATGTCACACTCCCTGAAGGATAAACAATCAAACCACAATTTACTATAAATCAGAGCATTCCCCTACCAATGCTCTTTCAGCCAAAATTACCTCTCCAGGACTGAGACAACCCTAACCTCCTAGTGTTTTGTTTCACCACTAACTCCAAATTTAATTCCCTTGCCAACAGACTACTATGACTAAAAAATGACCCCACATATTTTTAAGCTATCAAACACACAAATCAACACACAGCAAAGAACTACAGACCAATTGCGCTAATGTCCCATACCATAAAAATCTTTGAAAAGGGGTTTTAAAAAGCAAGATCATGCCCCTCTTGATACCCATCAATTGCACAACCCAGGACAGCATGGGTTTAGAGCGGCCGCTCCTGTCTGTCCCAACTACTGGACCATACGACAAGGTCCTGGATGCTGTAGAAGATAAACAGAATGGATGTTATATACACAGATTTTGCAAAATCCTTTGACAAGTGTGACCATGGTGTAATAGCACAAAAATGCGTAAAAAGGAATAACAGGAAAAGTTGGTAGATGGATCTATAATTTCCTAACATGTAGGGAAAACAAGAGTAGTAGTCAACAGAGTAAAGTCTGAGGCAGCTACTGTGAAAGCTCTGTTCCACAAGGCACAGTACTTGCTCCCATCCCATTCCTCATCCCAATATCAGATATCGACAGGATATAAGCCACAGTGCTGTGTTTCCTTTGAATGACACCTGAATCTGTATGACAGTGTCCACCATTGAAGACATGGCTGACTCCAACAGACATAAACCAAATCTTTAAATGGGCTGCAGAAAACAATTGAAGTTCAATGATGAGAAATTTCAATTCTCAGATACGGAAAAACGTGAAGAAATTAAAATCTCTTCCCCGGGGTAAAACTAATTCCAACCACACAATAAAACGAAAAACTAATGTCAAAAGACCTGGGGTGATCATGTAGAGGATCTCACCTTCAAGGACCATAACAAAGTAGCAATTGCATCTGCTAGAAAAATGACAGGATGGATAATGAGAACCTTCAAAAAGGGATGCCAAGTTCATGTTGACACTTTACAGATCGCTTGTTCTATCTAGGCTAGAATATTGCTGCACCTAACGGCACCTTTCAAGGCGGGTGAATTTCTGACCTTGAAAATGTGCAGAGAACCTTCACCACACCCATAAGTGCGATAAAAAACCCCCTCAACTACTGGGAGCGAAGGGTTTCCCAAACCTTACTCCTTGAACCAGGCGGGAGATACATTACGACTCCGACGCCCCACGAACCTACCTCCAACAACCTAGATTTCACTCTATTGATGCCCATCCAGTAGCCCTCCAAACACCTCTATAATCTTATTAACATTTCCTAAACCCTCACTACTCCCCACCATAATTGTAGTGTCATCAACATAACCTACTATGCCCATTTCACAACCCCAGTGGTCCCTCGGTTTCGCGAAGATTGGTCCAGAATGCCTGCTCAGGTGCCTACCGAACCAACTCTTACTTCCTTAAGAAATAATGTCACGTAGGTTGTCTATTTCAGACCCCAAAATACACTTGCAACAGCACTTACGAAAATACACTTACATAAATGTTCGAGTTTGGAGATGCACGAAACCGAGGGACTACTGTAATCTTATTAACATTTCCTAAACCCTCACTACTCCCCACCATAATTGTAGTGTCATCAACATAACCTACTATGCCCGTTTCACAACCCCACTTTTCATCCCCATCCCATACCCCTCACGAACCAACCTATAAAAGGGGTCTTGCAGACACCCAAAAAGGATCTGAGATAGGGACAACCCTGCCTCAGACCCCTTTCAAACCTCATCTGAACCCCTAACCTGCCATTAACCTGGACCTCGCCAAGGCCCCATCATCAAGGTTCTTACCCACCTAACAATTTCCCGCCAAACCCTGCCTCCCTAAGATCTCATATAACATCTCCCTATCTACACTATCTATGCCGTTTCCCAATCTAACCCCAGAACCCTCCCCTTCCTTCTGTTCCACGAAAGTCTTAATTCTTCTATGCCCGTCCTAATACTACGTCCTGGTATACCAAACTGACCGTCCTCTAAAACCTTCTCCAACACCCTTTCATCCTATTCGCTAATATCTTGGCAAAATCTTGTAATCAGAACATAACAAAGTTATTGCCCTATACCCTCTCAAAACATCACTGTCCTGCCTTTTGGTACTAACACCACCACCTCAGTCCTCTGCACCTCATCCATCGTACCCCTATCCTTCATTTGATTCAGCACCTTTACTAAAACATCCTTCAAAACATCCCAATGACATACGTAGAAATCCCCAGGTAACCCATCCACCCCAGGTGCCTTCCCCATGCATAACCCTTTGCACTGCTTGCCATACCTCTTCAATCGTTATTCTTCCACCTAACCCCTTCCTATCCTCCTCCCCTAACCTCTCCTGAATGCTCTCTAACACAATCCCCTACAAACCTCATCCTCACTCTACCCATGAACTTATTCTGAAACCAATACCTGCATAAGCACACATCCCATCCGTAGTTCTTAACACCTGACCTGTATGATAACCCCAATCTCCTCCTCTACCTTCAACGCCGTTATTGTCATTCCTGTTCTACATGTCCTAAATCTCCTCAAAACAGTACCCGATGGCCTATCACCCCATAACACCTCTTCTAATTGACTACGAACCCTTATCGCCCTAAAAACTTCATTCTGAATATCCTTTAGTCTACCCTTAAGATACGCTATTTCCTGTTGATGACACCCTCCTCCTCCACCACTATAACAATCCCGTAACCTCCTTCCAAATATCTCTGTAACCCATACCTATACCTAGCCTCCTCAACCCCTTCACGCCTATAATAACCTCTCACTGCCTCCTTTGCCATCAAATTCCACCACTTCCCAATGTCACAAATGCCCCTACCCCCACCCCAGAACCCTCCCACCAAGCCTCGAAATCCTCACGATCCCCTCTCTTTTCAGCAAACTAACATTCAACCTCCACAAGTCTGAATAATATTTAACAGCACCCACCCACCCCAACACAGCCACCACACCCTATGATCTGAAAACCCAACATCTATATTACACACCTCTTCCACATTTATACTTGAAGACACGTACACCCTATCCAACCGTGCTGCATATCCTTTCCGAATAAACGTATGTTCTACCATAACCTGTCTACCATCTACTACATCCCTAACCCCAACTGCCCCTAACAAGTCCCTCAACACTGCTAGCACACAACCTGCTCCTCTCGGTTCTACGTCATTCCTCCTAATAACACAATTCCAGTCTCCTGCGATCACCATTATCACAGGAAGACCCCTTAATGCATAAACTAAATAATCCCTCACGAAATCCCCCTTGATACTAGGCACATTAACCGCTGGCATATACACACCCAGAAAACAAACCGAAATGTCACCCCAAACCCCCTCTACCCTTACAATCCGCCCCCCTCCTACCTCCTCCCACGACCTTAAATGAAAAGGGCAGGATTCCCTAATACCTACCAAAGCCCCTCCCTTGAAAAGTTCCGAACTTCCTGTATATAAATTAAATCCCTTTAACTTCAATTCCCTACCACACCTATAATTGTGTTCTTGGAGGAAACAAACATCAATACCCTCTCTCCTCAAAATACTCTCAACCCACATCCTCTTGACCTCCGCTCTGAGGCCATTACCATTCATACTTAAACACTTAAATTCTTTAAAGGTGGTTTCCCTCGATGCTTCGTTACTCGTGCTCCACCTGCATTGACAAAGTACCCACCCCCCCTGGGCCCTCCTCCCACCTTGTCTACATGCTTCTCCCTTACTCCTCCTCTCTCATTCCTATCCCTTTCTGCTAACACTTTCTTCCCTGTTTTCTGGGCCGGCGTCAACACATCATCTTCCACAGAACCACTAGATCTCTTACGAGATTCTCCTGCCACCTCCATGATCTCTTCAGACACTGCACTGTCTACATTGTCCTCCTCATGAACTTCTGCCTCTACCACACACACGCTCACCTCATTACCACTCTCTCCACAACCACTCTTACTCACGTCATCACTCAGCTCTTCGCCCAGACTTTCCATTACTTCCGGGTTATTCTGCAGCTCATACTCCTCGCCCACGGATGGTGGACTATCAATCAACTTCCTTAGATCCTCCAACATAGGATCTGTCAATTCCACCAAATCATTGCCATCCTCCTGTCCGATGGCGACTGTAGAATCCTGCACCTCCTCTTGACATGTCTTAGGAGGTAATGTCACCACCAACTCCTCCGCTTGCTCCATCTCATCGCTCCATCGACGTGCTCCTCCATCCTTACGCCCTGGAGAAGACCCATTCCTCTCCATGTCACTGGAAAGGCCATCCACACCAATCCCCTCACCTCCTCTCCACGTCGTTGCTGGGGTAACTGTCCTTGTCTCTCACAAGCCACCGCCAAATGCCCCGCCTGTCCACATAGCCGGCATGTCCTCACTTGCCCTGCATATGTCACATATACTTGTGTACGAAAGAGGGCATCAATACATATGATGGTATAGGCATCCTCAATGACATCTTCAGACTGTATGATCCTTCTGGCAATCCTGCATAGGCACCCTGTTCCCACCTACCGACAGTTGCCGCATGAATCACCCCATAGGCCTTGAACACATCTCTCACATCTTCTTCATAAGCCTCAAATGGACAATTACGAATCCGTATCCACTTGTATGTCGCAGATACGTCCCTCAGCCGCACCTCCAATCCTTCCCTCACAACCATCCTCTTGTCTTGATAATCGTCAACAGCTCTTCCGTAGACATCACTCGACGAGAATTTCACAAACACTCTTGTTGCTCCATTCAGTGATATCCCATAAATATCTGAAGTGGCAAATCCATATTTATCACGTAGAATGGCAGGTAAGAGATCGTCTGCATTTGAAGGGTAAATGGCCCCAGCGAGCACCTCAATACACACTGTATTTACTCTCCTTCTGTATGACTCGGCCATTGCTGAGAAAATGCCGATTGGATTAAGGGAGTCATTGGAGACTTGTCTAGGACTTTAAACTGATAGATTATAGAGGTATGGGTGTTTGTGGGAAACAATCAGGCTGTAGTATTAGGGTTGGAAACAGCAGATATTATCAGGATACCCTAGGGATATGTTTAAAAGATAAGATTCAAAATAAAGTTGCTTGTAAAGTGTGAGGGAAAAGTAGAGTATAATTATGGGTTAAGGTTGTTAGTCTGCCGGCGGTCATTCACGGGTTCAGCTGGTGCTTCCCTCTTGCGGGCCGAATCAGAACCCCCCCCTTTCTGGTGGTAGTTACCTTACCTGGTGAACAGCAAGACTGTGGAGAGTCACTACACCTCCACACTTCTCCTGAACAGGTAAGGTGCTCTACCAGGGGTAATATTTTTGTTTGTGGTTGATTTAAGGTTACCAGTAATTTCTTCCATCTTAAAGTAAACATGTTATCCTTTTTCTTTCTTACGTGTTATGTTTACTTACTTGTGGTAACTATTCTTTATTTTATCTTTATCAGCTCTGCTGCTGGCCTGGTCAGCTGGTACAGACGCCAGTTTTGAAGGAGCTAGATGTACATCTCTCTGACTTGGTTTTTGTCTACTCTTCCGCTTCTAAATCTTACGTACCTCGACCAAGTGGCATACGAGAATTCTTAACTACCCAGGATAACCATCCAACATCTCGTCTACACCAGAGACTCAACCTGGGCTTATATTCTCCTACTCTCCATCCTGCCAGAACCACAACGGCCTATTTTTTTTTAAATATTTTATTAAAAACTTAAAATTCTTAGTTTATTTCCTACCCAAGAGTCATTATTTGTTTTTATTATTTTTTCCATTATATTTTGTTCAGGTGGAAGGCGTTCCCCTGACAAAAGGCAAAGCAATTGATCAACAAACAAAGATAGTAGAGGGCAACGTGTGACTAGCTCCCTTAAGGTTTACTATACAAATAGTAGGAGTCTAAGAAATAAGATAGATGAGCTAAGATTACTTGCAAGTGCAGGTAATATAGATATTATTGCTATAACAGAGACCTGGTTCAACCTGAAAGCTAGAGAAATGCCTTCCTTTTGCAACGTTCAGGGTTACAAACTATTCCACACTGACAGGGTCAACAGGAAGGGTGGTGGAGTGGCGATGTATGTCAGAGATAATTTAAATTGTGTTAGACAAGATAAAAGATTAGAAACAGCGGACACAGAATCTGTTTGGCTAGAGTTTCTCGAGGGTCGTGAAAAATTAATTTTGGGTGTGATTTAAAGGCCCCCAAGTCTGGATAGGGAGTGCAGTAAGCTGCTTTGGGACGAAATTCGTAAGGCGTCTAGATATGAAAATGTGTTAATGGGAGATTTTAACTTTAGACAAATTGATTGGAACAATGTGACAGGTAATCTTGAGTCTATTGACTTAATTGATACGGTTCAGGAATGCTTTTTAAAACAGTTTGTGACAGAACCAACTAGAGGTAGCAGCTTGCTTGATTTGGTTCTTGCTAACAAAGAATCACTAATTAATGAGGTTAATGAAGAGCTTAGGGAAAGCGATCACAAATCACTTAGTTTTAATATATCGTGGAATTACCCAGGTAACTGCAATCAAGTCTCTGTTCCAGACTTTCGTGTAGCCGACTTCATGGGGCTGAGAAATTACCTAGGTGGGCTAAATTGGGATGACCTGACTATGGGTCAGGTAGGTGGTTTTGGTTGCCAGTATGACGTTTTCCTGAGCGTAGTTCTAGCTGCCCAGACAACTTTTGTTCCAAGTAGGGAAATTAGATCTAACAAAAATGATCCTAAATGGATGAACAATAGATTAAAACATCTCATTGGTCGAAAGAGAGGCATATAAGGCGTATCAAAAGAGGAGATGGACAGATAAGAAAGAGAAATAAAAAAAAGGAATAAGAAAAGCAAAAAGGGATTGAGGCTAAGGTCGCAAGGGATTCGAAGACTAACCCAAAAGGGTTTTTCAGGTATACAGAAGTAAGATTAGGGACAAGATAGGCCCACTTAACCTGCCAAAGATACTTGTAACCCAGCCGGAGGCGGGCGGTAGTGACATCCAAGAGTCTTCTTATTTTGTTGGATGCACCATAGACATGTGGCGCCTCCTGCATGATAGAATGATGATAGATGGACTGACTGGTGTCAATCTCCCTGAGTCTTAAGTCAATAAAATTCAGTTGAAGTTCTTTTCATATTATTGTTCTCAAACTGCTAACTGACAAGCCAAGATTGTAATCTACCCCCTCTTTGAAAGCATAAAACTTAGCCAATTTATCAGTTCTATTATGCATCTGAAGACCAATGTGAGATGGAATCCATAGCATGTGCACTCTGACTCTACTATCCACAATCCTACCATACCTGTGTCTGGCTTCTGACACAAGCATGCTACAAATTATACTTGATGAGTTGAGAGCATTTATGGATGACAGAGAATCAGTTACAATTAGAGAGTCAACCTTAGATACATGGACGCATTTGAGTACAAGGAGTATGGCAAACAGTTCTGTCTGAAGGGTGGAGGCCCAGTTATTGATGCGTGCTCCAATTTCTTTAAGAGTGCCATCACTCTGTATGACAACAGCAGCACTACCAGCTGCACCAGTGGATTGGTGAACAGAACCATCAACGCAAATAATTTTTGAGAGATTGTGCTGTTTGGCTAAATTATCAATACAGCTTAAGGCTTTGGTTGTGATTTAAGTAGTAGTTTGGGGGGATATGGAGGGATGGTAGTTTGGAATGGGGTAATACTCCATGGAGCGGAGAAGTGCCTCTGTTGCCTTACTTGCCACAGATCATGTATCTGATTCATGCAGAGGTCGGTTCCAGTTTTTTCGATCCATCTGGAGGGATGTTCACCAGTGCTGAGGAAAGTTGGAGGGCTTCTGTACATGGGTTGGAATGGGCTTGCCTGAGCATATTAACCCCAATTAGGATATTTCTTTCAGTAACACGATCTCTGATGCTTGGAATATCAAGTTCTTTCTGCATATTTAAAATTTTGGCAGTACGAGGGCATCCTAAAATGATCCTCATTGCTTCGTTCAGCAGTTTTTCCAAGCTTCCAGTCAGACACAAGAGCAAGTAGTGGGGCAGCATAATCAACCAATGATCTAATATAAGCAAGATACATCATTTTCACAATTTTAACATTAGCACCATACCTGGGGTGAAACCCTGCCACAACTCTAAGTGCTCTCAGCCTTTCTTTGTATTGACGACAAAGTCTCGTTACAACAGGTCCAAGTAGTGGGACCTCAAAGCCTAGATACCTGTATCTGTTTACATATTCTAGAAGAGACCCATCATGCAACTGGATCTGGCGAACTGTGCCTCTCAGTCGAGGAGGACGCCTATTGAGTATCTTTGTTTTATCAGTAGAGATTATCAACCCCAGGTCCTGACACGCGGCTAGTACATGGTTAAGGATGTTTTGGGTGTTGGAGAATCCGGTGGTGTGAATCATTATATCATCAGCGAAACTGATCATATAATGATGGGGCTGGCTAGGCATAGCATTCAGTAAGGCATTAATTAGAATATTGAATAGAGTGGGACTGAGCACACCTCCCTGTGGGGTTCCTAATTCAAAGTCTTTAGTTATACTTCTATGCCCCTGGAACAACACAGAAGACTCTGTTGGACAGGTAGCCTTTAATCTAGCGGAGAAGCCATCCTCCAACATCCATTCTGGCAAGTTCACTAATGATTATATGTCGGTTGGCAACGTCAAAAGCAGATTTAAGGTCAAGGAAGGTAGTGTATGAGCTGTCAGTGTGCAGAGTGAGAAAGGTGGCTATGCAATGGTGCACACTACCTGGAGTCTACCTGGAGAGAATTCCAGGGGTCAACGCCCCCGCGGCCCGGTCTGTGAACAGGCCTCCTGTTGGACCAAAGCCTGATCAACCAGGCTGTTACTGCTGGCCGCACGCAGTCCAACGTACGAACCATACCCCGGCTGATCAGGTACCGACTTGAGGTGCCTGTCCAGTGCCTGCTTGAAGACAGCCAGGGGCTTGTTGGTAATCCCCCTGATGTATGCTGGGAGGCAGTTGAACAATCTTGGGCCCCTCACACTTATTGTGTTGTCCCTCAACGTGCTAGTGGCACCCCTGCTTTTCATTGGGGGGATGTTACATCGCCTGCCGAGTCTTTTGCTTTCGTATGGAGTGATTTTTGTGTGCAAGTTTGGTACTATGCCCTCGAGAATTTTCCATGTGTATATAATAATGTATCTCTCCCGCCTGCGTTCTAGAGAGTACAGGTTTAGGAACTTCAAGCGTTCCCAGTAATTGAGGTGGTTTATCGCACTTATGCGTGCGGTGAAGGTTCTCTGCACATTTTCAAGGTCAGCAATTTCACCCGCCTTGAAAGGTGCAGTTAGTGTGCAGCAATATTCCAGCCTAGATAGAACAAGCGATCTGTAAAGTGTCAACATGGGCTTGGCATCCCTGGTTTTGAAGGTTCTCATTATCCATCCTGTCATTTTTCGAGCAGATGCAATTGCTACATTGTAATGGTCCTTGAAGGTGAGATCCTCTGACATGATCACTCCCAGGTCTTTGACATTAGTTTTTCGCTCTATTGTGTGGTTGGAATTAGTTTTGTACTCCGATGAGATTTTAATTTCTTCACGTTTTCCATATATGAGTAATTGAAATTTCTCATCATTGAACTTCATATTGTTTTCTGCAGCCCATTTAAAGATTTGGTTTATGTCTGCTTGGAGTCTTGCAGTGTCTTCAACGGTGGACACTGTCATACAGATTCGGGTGTCATCTGCAAAGGAAGACACAGCACTGTGGCTTATATCCCTGTCAATGTCTGATATGAGGATGAGGAATAGGATGGGAGCAAGTACTGTGCCTTGTGGAACAGAGCTTTTCACAGTAGCTGCCTCAGACTTTACTCTGTTGACTACTACTCTTTGTGTTCTACGTGTTAGGAAATTATAGATCCATCTACCAACTTTTCCTGTTATGCCTTTATCACGCATTTTGTGTGCTATTATACCATGGTCACACTTGTCAAAGGCTTTTGCAAAATCTGTGTATATAACATCTGCATTCTGTTTATCTTCTAGAGCATCCAGGACCTTGTCGTAGTGGTCCAGTAGTTGGGACAGACAGGAGCGGCCTGCTCTAAACCCATGCTGTCCTGGGTTGTGCAATTGATGGGTATCAAGATGGGTGGCGATCTTGCTTCTTAGAACCCTTTCAAAGATTTTTATGATATGGGACGTTAGCGGAATTGGTCTGTAGTTCTTTGCTATTGCTTTACTGCCCCCTTTGTGGAGCGGGGCTATGTCTGTTGTTTTTAGTAGCTGCGGGACGATCCCAGTGTCCATGCTCCCTCTCCATAGGATGTTAAAAGCATGTGATAGGGGCTTCTTGCAGTTCTTGATGAACACGGAGTTCCATGAGTCTGGGCCTGGAGCGGAGTGCATGGGCATGTCATTTATTGCCTTTTCGAAGTCATTTGGCGTCGTGATGATGTCAGAAAGGCATGCGTCTGTCAAGTTCTGTGGCACTCTCATAAAAAAATCATTTAGGTTTTCGATTTTCAGTCTGGTTAGTGGCTCGCTAAAGACTGAGTCATACTGGGATTTAAGTAACTCACTCATTTCCTTGCTGTCATCTGTGTAGGACCCATCCGGTTTAAGTAGGGGCCCAATACTGGTTGTTGTTCTCGACTTTGATTTTGCATATTATTATTATTATAATCAAATAGAAGCGCTAAACCACAGGGGTTATACAGCGCTGCAGGTTATTGTAGGATGCAGGGAGAGTGGGTTGTAAGAGGGAGATGGACGATTAGTAGGGTATGGAGTGCAAGATGACGGTGGATAGTGCAGGGGTGGAGGGTAGCAAAAGATCGAGGTAGAAGGGACTGAGGGAGGTGCTAGAGGTATAATCTTCAGAGTTTGTGTAGTAAGTCAGTTTCTGTCAAAAAGTCAATGAGAGAGTCAGGATTAAAGGAGGGT
>WNWK01048512.1:0-2500 GCA_009830355.1 Cherax destructor
GGGCAGGCGGTGGGGGGGAAAACTTAAATGTGATATAGATATGTCCCCATTTTCCCCCCCGTTGCATATTCCCCCCTTTTCCCCCCCACCCCCCCCATCCTCCCCCCCCTTCCCCCCACTTCCTCCCCCCTTTCCCCCCTTTCCCCCCCCCCCTTCCCCCATTCCCCCGGGCTCCGTGTAATAACGTTTTAAAAAACGACTACCCAAAATTTTTTTCGACGATCAAATTGCCCTGATGGTGGTTGTGGTGATGGTGGTTGTGGTGATGGTTGGTAGTTTTTGGGGGGTGGGGGTTTTGGGTTGGGGGGTGGGGGGGGTGGTGGTGGTAGTTGTTGTGATGGTGGTGATGGTAGTAGAAAATTTTGACTATGGTTGTGGTGGTGACTGTGGTAGTGGTGGTGACTGTGGTGGTGGCTGGGGTGTTGGTGTATGTGGTGGTTTTTGGTGGGATTGGGGGGTGGGGGGGGTTGGGGAAATTTTGGTGGTGGTTGTGGTGGTGGTGACTGGGGTAGTGGTGGGGTGGTGACTGTGGTAGTGGTGGTGGTGGTGGTTTTTTGTGGTGGGGGTTTTGGGGGGGGTCTGTGGTGGGGGGGGGAGGTTTGTGGTTGTGGTGGGGGTGGTTTTTGGGGGGGTTTTGGGTTGGGGGGTTGGTGGTGGGGAGTGGGGGGTGGTAGGGTGGGGGGGGGTAGTGGTGGTAGTAGGGGGGGGTAGTGGTGGTAGTAGTGGGGGTTTAGGTAGTGGTGGTAGTAGTGGTGGTAGTAGGGGTTTTGTGGGGGGTAGTATGGTGGGGGTTGGTAGTGGTGGTAGTAGGGGTTTTGTAGTGGTGGTAGTGGGGGTGGTATTTGTGGTGGTAGTACTGGTAGTGGTGGTAGAAAAATCAGAATGGTTGTTAATTATAACCTGGACAATGACATCGCTAATACTTTTAAAAATATCTCAATAATTAATGTTTTTTTTTGACTATACGATAAGCTACTAATATTCTCTCTCTCTCCCCTTTTGCTCATACTCCCCTTTTTATTTCCCCAAATCTCTCTCCCTTGCTCTTTTTTCCCCCCCACACTTCAACTCTCTCCCCATTTTGCTCATACTCTCCCTCACATTTTTAAATTCCCCAAATTGCTCATACTCTCCCCACTTCAACTCCTTTCCCCCTACTCCCCCCTACACTTAAAAATCTCTCTCTCCCCTTTTTTCATACTCTCCCTCCCCAAATTTTCCCCCCACTTCTCATACTCCCCCCCACCCCTTTAACTCTCCCCCATTTTGCTCATCTCCCCCCCACACTTAAAACCCCCTCCTCCCCTTTTTCTCATACTCCCCCCTTCCCTTCAACTCTCTCTCCCTTGCTCATACTCTCCCTCCCACTTCAACTCTCTCTCCCCCCTTGCTCATACTCTCCCTCACACTTCAACTCTCTCTCCCTTTTTCATACTCTCCCTCACACTTCAACTCTCTCCCCCCTTGTCATACTCCCCTCACACTTCCCCCTCTCTCTCTCCTTTGCCCCTTCTCTCCCTCACACTTCAACTCTCTCTTATTTTGTTCATACTTTTCCCCCACACTTCCCCCTTCCTCCCATTTTGCTCATCCCCCTCCCTCACACTTAAAACCCTCTCCCCTTTTCCCCCTTTTAACTCTCCCTCACCCCTTTAACTCTCTCTCTCACTTGCTCATACTTCCTCACACTTAAAATCTCTCTCCTTTTCTCATACTCCCCCCCACCCAACTTTTACCCCCTTTGGTTTTCCACCCTCAAATTTAAAAATTTTTTTCCCCTTTTCTCAAAAAAATTTTCCCCAAATTCAACCTCTTTTACTGTCGCGTTCCCTCCACCTCAATTTTTTTTTAAAAATTGGGGTTTTACTTTCCCTAAAATTCCCCAAATTTCACTTGCTCAAAAACCCCCCCCACTTTAACCCCTTTCACGCTAAATTTTTTTCCCTAACTTCAACCTTAATTTTGGGGGTTTTCCCTCAACCAACTTTACTTCGTCTTTTCCCTCCAATTAAATTTTTCTATTGCTCAACTTCCCCACAAAAAAACTTTTTCAGGGGTCAACTTTCCCCTAAAACTTCTTTTCGGGGTCAACCCCCTAAATAAAATTTTTTCTAAAATTAAAAATACTTCCCTAAAAACAACTTTCTTAAAATTTTTCTCTCCCCTTAAAATTTAGTCTTTTTTCTCCACCTGGTATACTTCCCTCAACTTCAACTTTACTTTGTTTTCTCCTAAAAACCTTAGCTTCTCTTTGTCTTCCTCCCAAAAATTAACTTCTTTGTCTCTCCCCTAAAAATAACTTCTTTTCGGGGTCAACCAAAAAAAAACTTGGGGGTTTTCTCACGGAAAAAAACTAAAACCTTTTTGGGGTAAGAAAAACAAAAAAAATTTAAATTTTTTTTCACCTAAAAAAAACTTTAAAAAAATTGTTTTTAAAAACCCTTTAAAAAAAAAAAAATTTTCCCGGGGGTTTTTGGGGCGCCAAAAAAATTACTGTTGG
>WNWK01048512.1:7500-13524 GCA_009830355.1 Cherax destructor
GTAGTAGTGGTAGTGATAGTGGTAGTAGTGGTAGTGGTAGTAGTAGTAGTGGTAGTAGTGGGAGTAGTAGTAGTGGTAGTAATAGTAGTGTTAGTGGTAGTAGTAGTGGTAGTGGTGGTAGTATTAGTGGTAGTAGTAGTAGTGGTAGTGGTGGTAGTAGCGGTAGTGGTAGTAGTAGTGGTAGTAGTGGTGGTGGTAGTAGTAGTGGTAGTGGTAGTAGTGGTAGTGGTAGTGGTAGTAGTAGTGGTAGTGGTAGTAGTAGTGGTAGTGGTGGTAGTATTAGTGGTAGTAGTAGTAGTAGTAGTGGTGGTAGTAGTGGTAGTGGTGGTAGTAGTGGTAGTGGTGGTAGTAGTGGTAGTGGTGGTAGTAGTAGTGGTAGTAGTGGTAGTGGTGGTAGTTGTAGTAGTAGTAGTAGTAGTAGAGTAGTGGTAGTAGTGGTAGTAGTAGTGGTAGTAGTAGTGGTAGTGGTTGTAGTGGTAGTAGTAGTGGTAGTAGTAGTAATGGTAGTGGTGGTAGTGGTAGTAGTAGTGGTAGTGGTAGTAGTGGTAGTGGTAGTAGTAGCAGTGGTAGTAGTAGTGGTAGTGGTAGTAGTGGTAGTGGTAGTAGTAGCAGTGATAGTAGTAGTGGTAGTGGTAGTAGTGGTAGTGGTAGTAGTAGCAGTGGTAGTAGTAGTGGTAGTGGTGGTAGCAGTAAAAAAAAAAAACTTAAATTTTGCAGTTTTTCCGTTAAATCAGTCTCCTCATTTATGATGCAACACGCTACTACTTGAGCCATTATTGTTGCTCCAGGCTGTGCCAGGAGGAGGAGGAGGAAGAAGAGGAGGAGGAGGAGGAAGAAGAAGAGGAGGAGGAGGTGGATGGAGAAGAGGAGAGAAACCTTCCAATGTTGTGTTGAGGTCACATCTTGGCCAGATGTGACCTCAACTAGAATCATAGATGGGAGTTAATTTACCCAGCTGATTGCTCTCTCTCTCTCATATGTATCCATGACAACCAGGAAGACTCGTACTGTTGCCATGGTTACGAAAGCATGTATCCATAACACCCATAAGCTGTAAGATCAGGGCAGCTTCCATGGCAACCAAAGATAAGTTACAGTTGGCAGCATCTTCTCAGTCATATACACTGTTAGTATGGCAACTAGTTACAGTTGGCAGAATCTCAGTTATATACACTATTGTTATGGCAACTTGCTAGAGGCGGCAGCATCATCTCTATGATACGTACAGTTGCTATGGCAACTAAAGATGATGGAACTACCACTGGGAAAGCTCAGGTCTTGTGAAAAGCTGGTTCCATGTCACAGTCATCAAGATGGTTCCATGACACAGTCATCAAGATGGTTCCATGACACAGTCATCAAGATGGTTTTATGACACAGTCATCAAGATGGTTCCATGACACAGTCATCAAGCTGGTTCCATGACACAGTCATCAAGCTGGTTCCATGACACAGTCATCAAGATGGTTCCATGACACAGTCATCAAGATGGTTTTATGACACAGTCGTCAAGATGGTTTTATGACACAGTCATCAAGATGGTTCCATGACACAGTCATCAAGCTGGTTCCATGACACAGTCATCAAGATGGTTCCATGACACAGTCATCAAGATGGTTTTATGACACAGTCGTCAAGATGGTTTTATGACACAGTCATCAAGATGGTTCCATGACACAGTCATCAAGATGGTTCCATGACACAGTCATCAAGATGGTTTTATGACACAGTCGTCAAGATGGTTCCATGACACAGTCATCAAGATGGTTTTATGACACAGTCATCAAGATGGTTCCATGACACAGTCATCAAGATGGTTCCATGACACAGTCATCAAGATGGTTCCATGACACAGTCATCAAGATGGTTTTATGACACAGTCGTCAAGATGGTTTTATGACACAGTCATCAAGATGGTTCCATGACACAGTCATCAAGATGGTTCCATGACACAGTCATGAAGATGGTTCCATGACACAGTCATCAAGATGGTTCCATGACACGTCATCAAGATGGTTCCATGACACAGTCAAAGATGGTTCCATGACACAGTCATTAAGATGGTTCCATGACACAGTCATCAAGATGGTTCCATGACACAGTCATCAAGATGGTTCCATGACACAGTCATCAAGATGGTTCCATGACACAGTCATCAAGATGGTTCCATGACACAGTCATCAAGATGGTTCCATGACACAGTCATCAAGATGGTTCCATGACACAGTCATCAAGATGGTTCCATGACACAGTCATGAAGATGGTTCCATGACACAGTCATCAAGATGGTTCCATGACACAGTCATCAAGATGGTTCCATGACACAGTCATGAAGATGGTTCCATGACACAGTCATCAAGATGGTTCCATGACACAGTCATCAAGATGGTTCCATGACACAGTCATCAAGATGGTTCCATGACACAGTCATGAAGATGGTTCCATGACACAGTCATCAAGATGGTTCCATGACACAGTCATCAAGATGGTTCCATGACACAGTCATCAAGATGGTTCCATGACACAAAGATAGTCAAAATCTTTCTCCTCACTGCTGAAAGAATAGTTAATAGTAAAAGCCTATTAATTATTATTATTTATTATTATTATTATTATTATTATTATTATTATTATTATTATTATTGTTATTATTATTATAGATATTTTTGAGTAATGTTATTCCTATCTATTAAAATTTCCTCTGCCTTTATTTCACGGTAATTAACTCCGACTTTTATTGACACGACCAAATATAGGCAACAAAGGAGATTATTAAAAGAAATTAGAAAACCTTCATTAATTAGGACTCAATTAAAGAGAATAAATTCATTTTCGTACTCACAAACTACGGAAAACTCTGCTAATTAGATTAAAACTAATTATTGTTTTAGAATTAAGTTAATAATGTAAAAAAGAAAGAGAAAAACAAGAAGTTGAATAAATTTAATTTCGATAAACGAACGAAGAAAATATTTATATAGAATGAGATTTTTTTTTTGGGGGGGAAGGGGGAGGGTGGTTTTATAAATTCGATATTTTCTCTGGGAATGATGGACGATGCATGTAATTCTTGTCAACATTTTCCCCTGGTACTTTCAGTCAGGTATCAGGGTATTTTGTAAATATCGATGTTATGCTGGATGATATATTAAAATTAAACCACGTATACTGTTACAATGTATTTTGTATATACAGAAAGAATTTTAAGAAGTCAGAATACCGTAGGTTGACAAGTGTTTGGCTTCTGTCGTGTGTGATGTAATGAGATTCATGGTGGAGGAACCATCTTCATACAAAGAACCATGACCCCATGTCATGGCATTATCATCTCTCTCACTACCATTACCACCTCCATTTCCTTCATCACCAACATCACCTCCACCATTATCATTATCTCCATCACCATCTCTACCGACAACGCCTCTTTTTAGCGTCGATATTTTATCAAGAGAATACAAACAATGACAAAAGTTACCTAGATTGTATGATGCATTACAACTACAGATTCGTTCGTGTCGAAAATCCTCCCACTCAAGAATTCCACTATGAGATTCGTAGAGCTTTCAGCTGTTGTCTCAATCACGTTATTAAATGTTTACCTTCACGACATAGTGTACTCTCATTTCGTGGCCAGAAGTGTGGTGTGTGTTGTCTCATTACCGTAACTCCCGCATGGTGTCGCCTCTGCCTATAACAAACGTGATTGGGGCAGCACCTGCAACCTCCATAAACTCAGTTAATTGTACAATTCCTGTTTGGGGGGACTTTTAACACGCGTGTCCTAGCACATCGAAATTTCAGTATTCTTTATATATATATATATATATATATATATATATATATATATATATAATATATATATATATATATATATATATATATATATATATATATATACAATACTACAAAATTCATGACAAATCAGAAAACATGTCGGAAAAATAACGCAAAATATATTATATATAGAACAATTATTAAATAATAAATTAATGTAAATAAAAATTACAAGTTAATAAATAAAGTTTATAAAAGAAACACCAAATAAAGTAAGCAGATAAATAAATGTTCAAGCACACGGTGTTCACTACACTCTCTGTTGTAATGTCGTTATAACAAAATTACCTTGGTATAAAAGTAAGTGAAACCTGGCTAGCGGCTCCCGTAGACTTTCTCGTCCCCTGTGACCTCTCCACCGTCACACTCACACTCCCTGTGACCTCTCCACCGTCACACTCACACTCCCTGTGACCTCTCCACCGTCACACTCACACTCCCTGTGACCTCTCCACCGTCACACTCACACTTTCTCTCCTTCCTTAAGCATAACAAAATAACACGCTAAATGTCTATCTACAAGTGTCTTTGATAATTTGTGCATATATATTATATATAATATATATATATATATATATATATATATATATATATATATATATATATATAAATTATATAATGCGTGTGTGTGTGTGTGTGTGTGTGTGTGTAGTTTAGTTAGTAGTACATGAAATTATGAAATGTTTGTGAGGGTGGCCAACTGAAAGCAGAATAAATGGGTGGGTAGTGAGCACTGTTGTGTGATCCGCTTAAGTCAATGTATTGTACAGGAAGCTCTCACCCTCCCATTATCTCCCTCCACGCATAAACCCCCACTACATTATGGAAGAATTAGAGCACTGTGCATCTCATGTAACATGAATAAGCAGAATATATAACACGGAGGACAGGGAGGAAAAATGACATGGACAAACTGCATTGTTGTTCAGGCAAAGAGTTATTGAAACTCACCCCCAGGAAATGCAAGACTATGCAATCTGCAGGTAAAATAAGACCGGAAAAGGAGTACACTCCGGGGAAATAACGACTGTAAAGCTAACTCGAGGAGAAAGACCTAAAGGTAAACACAATACTGAGCAAATCATCAGAGATACACATCAACCCAGCGACTTATACAGCGAGTGTGTGTCTGCAGGATCTAAGAGTAGTTGCCAGGAATCTCACACACACACACAGCTGTGACTCGACCCTACAACACCTACACATAGGTGAGTACACACACATACGATACCTTGATCCCATATCTGATTACCTTTTGAAAATTAATAACGCCGGGAGATATGAACAGAAATGTTTTCCCTCTGTGAAAGGGACCATTACTTTCTGGGAGGAACCATTACTTTCTGCCAGGAGCCATTACTTAAAGTAGCACAGCTATACCTCGCTATCCTGTGAATACTCGGCTTGGCTCACCACCTCTCTTGGATACGCTAAAAGCGAAAATGCTCGGGGGGCATTATGTAATATCTGCTATTTTTAAAATAATAAAATGAAAGGAAGCAATGAAAAAATAAAAATAATTAAGAATGTATGAATATATATATATATATATATATATATATATATATATATATTTATATATATATATATATATATATATATATATCAGACGACTGACACAACGCCATTATAATGATTTGTCTCATTACGATTAAACAAAATAATGATTGTGTTATTAAGTTTCAAGACTACCTGTGTTTTATTGAGTTTCAACAAGACATTTTCTTCCTTGGTGGGAGAGGGTCTCCGCTCCCCGCCGCCCCCCCTTTCCCTAAAATGAATTAACAAATGTCATCAATTTGTTCTCTTGTTTTTATTTTCGCAAAAACGAAAAAAATGACAAATTCATTAATTTCACACGACGGTAAATTTTTCGAGCAAATGATTTGTTGGCGTTGATGGTTGCCTCTCTTCCTCACTCTCTCTACCTTACTCTCCCTCACATTTCCTCTCGCCCCTCACTCTACCCCCCTCAAGTTTTCTCTACCCATCACTCTCACCATACCCTTCTCCCTCTCGAGTACCCTCCATCACTCTCACTATACTCCTCTCCCTCTCGAGTACCCTCCATCACTCTCACTATACCCTTCTCCCTCTCGAGTACCCTCCATCACTCTCACTATACCCTTCTCCCTCTCGAGTACCCTCCATCACTCTCACTATACCCTTCTCCCTTTAGTACCCTCCATC
>WNWK01048513.1:0-13524 GCA_009830355.1 Cherax destructor
AGGAGAATGAACCTCCACACACGTTACAGAACTAGTCAGAGGCGAAGAACCTGGCAGTAGGGATTTTTTGCCGGGCTTATGAGAAGAAGGGGGGTGCTGAGGTTTAGGTGAAGGACGAGGACGTGTAGACTCAGAACTGTGCGAGTGAGTAGAGGAAAGAGTGTGGATAGTATGGAAGCCGAGGTAGGGACCTCGGAGCCAAGAACATCAAAAGGATTCGAGACAGGGGTGACTGAGGATGAGGCGACCACAGAGGAAGCCGTGGAAGTTGGGACCCCAGAAGCGGGGTGACGTTTAGCAATGCGAGAATAGGAAATACAGGGAAGTCTCCCTTGAAGGCATAAATGAGAGATGGCCATAGCATATGAGAAGCCTTCTGCCTCTTTGAGACAACGGATTTCTCGCTCATTCAGGTAAACCTGACAATGGCGAGAATACAATGGATGTGCCTCATGACAGTTAAGGCAAGAGGGAGGTAGAGTACAAGAAGAACTGGCATGGTTGTCGGCACCACAGACTGGGCATTCAGCCATTGACCTGCAATATTTCGCTGGATGACCAAAACGCCAGCAGTTTCTACACTGCTGCGGTGTAGGGGTCACCTTTCGAACTTGTAAACGTTGACCTGTAATGTAGACCGAAGGTGGAAGTTCTCGGCAGTCAAACGTTAAACGAGCTATATTGCAAGGATAACATCTTTGCTTATTGGCAGGGAGGACAAAAGTGTCAACTTTAAGGATAGGGAGTTCTTGGAGCTCAAGCTGCTCTAAAATGTCATCACCACATGTCTGGAAATTCCGTTGGACAATGGTGTGGGGCAAAATGACAGAATCACAACAAGAATTGAGGGAATGATGCTTGTCAATAGTAACAGGAACAGTATCTATGGTTGTAAGAAGAGAAAGATCACGAGCTTGGCCAGCATTCTGGACCGTGATGATGCGAGTGCCGCTCTTGAGAGCGTAAAATGAGATATCTTTACCAACATGGCGTAGCAGAGCTTTACTGATACTATGATCTGAAAGATAGGTTTTAGGAGAAGTCAGTCGTAGAGTAAAAAATTTTGTCCATTGAGTAGTGTGAAACAAAGTGTCTAAGGGGAGTGCGCGACGAGCTAGTCGTTTCTGAGATGAACGAGAAGGAAGTGTCGAATCGTCATGTAAAGGTCGTGGTCGTTTGTGCGTGTGACGGGCGGGCAATTCGAAAATTGCTACACCGTTAAGGGAGAAGCCGGAATCAAGGTCAGAGAATAGCGAAGGTCAGACGTATCGAAAGGGCCAGTCGGGTCCCTGGTACCTGAAGCAGGTGACGAACCGGCACCAGCAAGAGGTACAGGGGTATTAGGGTTGTCCGAAGAGTTGTCCATTAACGAGGTAAGGTCAGAACTAGGTGTGGTATCAAGGTGCCCAGGGGTAGGTTCACAGATTAGGGCATCCATGGTTAGGTTACTTCTTTCTTTTTGTTTAAAAAAAAAAAAAAGAAAGAAGAAAATAAAATAAAAATAAAAAAAAGAATAAAAAAGGGGGAACGTGGAGGAATAGCTCCTAGGAGGAATGAAAGGGGCGTAAATCCCCCTCTGCGCCCAAGAGGACCTCAACACCGCAAGTAGTGCAGATGCTGCATGGAACCCGTGCCATACCCTACCCTTCATGCCAGTAAACCAGCAATCCGGGATAGCAACCTCACATCCACCTAGGCACCTCGGCGGACAAAAGAGAGGGCGGCCGGATATCCGCCACAAAGCATACCGCCTTCGGCCACCACCCCCGGAATCCGAAAGTGGCCTCCAGAGATACACCCGTCGCCCGAAAAATACCCAAGGCCACCCCCCGGGAGACCGGAGAGTGATCGGAACATCTCCAGGCGATCCAGATTCCATGGCAAACTATACCACCGCCGAGAACCTCAACGGAATGGGATTGGACCACGGTACCCTTCCCCCTACCTAGGAACTAGAAGGCCTGTGGAGAGAGGCTCCCAGGGTAAAAATGGGAAGGAAATAAGGAAGGGATGAGGAGGAGGAGGAGGAGGAGGAAAGGGAAAAGGGAGGATGGGGAAGATGGGAAAGGGGAGGGGGGATTGGAGGGTAATTAGGTTCGGTCTGAGGAAGAAGACCAAGAGGTCCAATTCCTCAGACCGATAGCCTCTTTACCGCGACAATGGAACAAAACTCGTCTAAACTTTCTATCCTTACCTAGAATATTGCATCACTTAGGAAAAGATTTCCTAGCTTTCGCAATAAAGTGACTACTGAATCTATTCATGTTATGTGTCTACAAGAAAGCAAAGTTCCTGTAAGATCCCACCCTAAACTACCGCTATTTCTTAAATATAAATTAGTCTACTAGCTCTTGTATTCAGTATATTAAAAAAAATCCCTCCCATCAGTTTCTTGAGGCTTCAGTACCATGGAGTTAGAATTAATGTAATGAACTCTGCTCTCAACTTATTTAATTTGTATGTTCCACCTTGTACTCTGTCAGAGCTTACTATCATTGATGATTACAATGCTAGACAAAAAATATTGGAAACTCAAAATTTAATAATCACTCCTTGTCATGATGTGCAAATTGTAGGCGATGTTGAACCCTCGAATATTTATTGGAGGCATCATTGATCTGTGTATTATCTTGAACATTACCTTAGCCAGCTGAGTCTTTCACTTTATCAGAGCGGCCGACAGTAACAGCCTGGTTGATCAGACCCTGATCCACCATGAGGCCTGGTCTCAGACCTGGCCGCGGGGGCGTTGACCCCCGAAACCCTCTCCAGGTAAGCCATCTACCAGGATTAACCACTATCAATATTGGTATTAGTATCCTCCCTGGTGAGATATTCAAACAATAGTTTTCATGTTTTCCCTGACCAGCATGACAACTTTGTCACTTATGTTAAATTGGTATAATTCCTGTGAATATTCCCATCTCGAGACCTTTAACAGTTACCATGTTAAGCTTAAAGTTACCTTTGATAAATGTTTGATGGATTTCGAGTTTTTCTACTCCTACAACCCAGCCCTGGGCCAGGCTTGTCTGGTGCTTGCCTGATCAACCAGGCTATTGCTGTTGGCTACCCAATGGCCCACATACACATCACATCCTGGTTGATCTGGCACTTTATGGAAGTACCTGTAGAGGTTTCTCTTGAAGACTTCTACACTTGTTCTGGCAGTGTATCTGATTATTATATGATATTAAAATGTCTGGGAACATGGATGTTAATACATAGTTATCTTACTGTGCCCACAACTTCTCTGCTTTTAACTGGGTTTATTTTACACTCTCCCATTTCTCTCACTCCGGTATGTTGTTATGGCAGTGTGTAGATTTGGGACTAGGCCCTCAAGTACTTTCCAAATATTTATTATCTTGTATCTCTCTGTCCTCCTCTCCAACAAATACATACTATTTAAAGCTTTGAGGAATTCACAGTAATTTAAGTGCTTTATTGGGTGTCTGTGGGCCATAAATGATCTCAATATCAGTTACAGCTCTAATGTCTCTCCTGCTGTGAGTGGAACCATCAACTCTGACCAATACTCTTAATGAGAGAGTTTAGTTTGATATCTTTATTATGCACCCCATACCCATCCTGTGGGCGGTAGTCAAAAGATTACAGAGGTACATAATGGGTCCAGGGACTGGACCTCAAAGTTTGATAACTGAGCAAGTTACAAAGGTAATGATCTCAGATGGTCACAATCATGACAAGTTACAAAGGTATTTGCAGATTACAGAGGTATATATAGGGTCCAGAGACTGGGCCCCAAAGTTTTGATAGCTGAACAAGGTACAATGGTAATTAATTCACTAGTTACAAGGTAATGAATCATGTAAGTAAATTTACTTACGTCTGTACATGGTTGCACTCATGAACAAATTATAAAGCAATGAGCAATCTATTAGTCTACACCCAGCCACAACTGTAATGAGTTATTGGTGCAAATTTTAATTGTTGGGTCACACACACACACATATACATATACACATACATATATAAACACACACATTCATGTATATACATACACACATACACATACACACATGTACATACACACACACACACACACACACACACACACACGTGTCAATGCTTTATTTACAGGGAGCAAAGTCAGGGTATTTTTCCAGAATGGTCTGTAATATACCACTGTGGATAAAATACTTTGACATATCTTGAACATTTCTGAATGAGTAGTCTCTGAATTCATTAATTTTATCGCACTCCAGTACATAATGACGCAGGGTGTGACAATAATCCAACTGGCAAAGTTTACATCTTGTTTGGTCTACATCTGGTGGTGGTGATTTAACCTGCCAAAGATACTTGTAACCCAGCCGGAGGCGGGCGGTAGTGACATCCAAGAGTCTGCTTATTTTGTTGGATGCACCATAGACATGTGGCTCCTCCTGCATGATAGAATGATGATAGATGGACTGACTGGTATCAAACTCCCTGAGTCTTAAGTCAATAAAATTCAGTTGAAGTTCTTTTCGTATTATTGTTCTCAAACTGCTAACTGACAAGCCAAGATTGTAATCTATCCCCTCTTTGAAAGCATAAAACTTAGCCAATTTATCAGTTCTATCATGCATCTGAAGACCAATGTGAGATGGAATCCACAGCATGTGTACTCTGACTCTACTATCCAGAATCCTATCATACCTGTGCCTGGCTTCTGACACGAGCATGCTACAAGTTATACTTGATGAGTTGAGAGCATTTATGGATGACAGAGAATCAGTTACAATTAGAGAGTTAACCTTAGATACATGGACGCATTTGAGTGCAAGGAGTATGGCAAACAGTTCTGTCTGAAGGGTAGAGGCCCAGTTATTGATGCGTGCTCCAATTTCTTTAAGAGAGCCATCACTCTGTATGACAACAGCAGCACTACCAACTGCACCAGTGGATTGATGAACAGAACCATCAACGTAAATAATTTGTGAGAGAGTGTGCTGTTTGGCTAAATTATCAATACAGTTTAAGGCATCATGTTTGGCTTCAAGGCGAAGCTTTGGTTGTGATTTAAGAAGTAGTTTGGGGGAAATGGAGGGATGGTAGTTTGGAATGGGGTAATATTCCATGGAGCGGAGAAGTGCCGCTGTTGCCTTACTTGCCACAGATCATGTATCTGATTCATGCGGAGGTCGGTTCCAGTTTTTTCGATCCATCTGGAGGGATGTTCACCAGTGCTGAGGAAAGTTTGGAGGGCTTCTGTGCATGGGTTTGAATGGGCTTGCCTGAGCATATTAACCCCAATTAGGATATTTCTTTCAGTAACACGATCTCTGATGCTTGGAATATCAAGTTCTTTCTGCATATTTAAAATTTTGGCAGTACGAGGGCATCCTAAAATGATCCTCATTGCTTCGTTCTGCAGTTTTTCCAACCCTCCAAGCTTCCAGTCAGACACAAGAGCAAGTAGTGGGGCAGCATAATCAACTAATGATCTAATATAAGCAAGATACATCATTTTCACAATTTTAACATTAGCACCATACCTGGGGTGAAACCCTGCCACAACTCTAAGTGCTCTCAGCCTTTCTTTGTATTGACGACAAAGTCTCGTTACAACAGGTCCAAGTAGTGGGACCTCAAAGCCTAGATACCTGTATCTGTTTACATATTCTAGAAGAGACCCATCATGCAACTGGATCTGGCGAACTGTGCCTCTCTGTCGAGGAGGACGCCTATTGAGTATCTTTGTTTTATCAGTAGAGATTATCAACCCCAGGTCCTGACACGAGGCTAGTACATGGTTAAGGATGTTTTGGGTGTTGGAGAATCCGGTGGTGTGAATCATTATATCATCAGCAAAACTGATCATATAATGATGGGGCTACTAGGCATAGCATTAAGTAAGGCATTAATTAGAATATTGAATAGAGGGACTGAGCACACCTCCCTGTGGGGTTCCTAATTCAAAGTCTTTAGTTATACTTCTATGCCCCTGGAACAACACAGAAGACTTTCTGTTGGACAGGTAGCCTTTAATTCAGCGGAGAAGCCATCCTCCAACATCCATTCTGGCAAGTTCACTAATGATTACATGTCTGTTGGCAACATCAAAAGCAGATTTAAGGTCAAGGAAGGTAGTGTATGAGCTGTCAGTGTGCAGAGTGAGAAAGGTGGCTATGCAATGGTGCACACTCCTTCCATGCATGAAACCATGCAACCGGGGGGACAAAAATTTTTTTGATTATGTACATGAGACGATTAAGAATCATCCTCTCAAATGTTTGCAACGGTGTTATGGTCCTTGAAGGTGAGATCCTCTGACTTAAGTCATACATCACCACCCTAACTGAGGAAAACATGAATCTTCGTTCAACACTATCTAAACACGAAACTAAGTTAGCCCACCTTGAAAGCAAGATCCATAGCTTTGAACAGAAGTCTTCATCAGCTGGAATGGCTGATTTTGGAAAGACCCTCCAATCAGTCATAGCCAGCCATACAGAGCAAATAACATCCCTAAACACGAAGGTCGAAGATGCTCTCAAGGACTGGAAGACCAACATGGATACCCAGCTGAACGAATATTTTTCTAACCAAGAAGATAAAACTGAGCAAGATAAGTTATCTAACTCTGTAATAATTAGCAGTGCACTCTTTCCAAGTGACATAAACCATACCAACTGCATACCAACCACTTAAATGTAATAGTGCCAACATCAGAGATAACAGAATCACGATTACTTGGCAACCAAGGTGGAAAAGAGAGTGTTATGCTTAGATTTCACACGAAAGACAGGAAAAACGATCTAATGACATCTACGTTTGAATCAATTATCCTACCTATCTTCGTGTCATCGGCGAATTTGCTCATATCACTAGTAATTCCCTCGTCAAGGTCATTGATATATATTATAATCAACGACGAGCCTAAGACTGATCCCTGTGGAATGCCACTTGTTACAGATCCCCACTCGGATTTAACCCCATTTAAGCACACTCTGCTTCCTATTGGTGAGCCATGACTCGATCCATGACAGCACTTTTCCCTCAATGCCATGAGCTGCCACTTTCTTTAACAGTCTCTGGTGCAGTACTCTATCAAAAGCCTTACTAAAATCTAAATAACCAAAATCGAATTCTTTATTGTGATCAACTGCCTCAAAAGCTTTATTGAAGAAGGTTAATAAATTAGATAGGCAGGAACAGCCCCTCGTGAATCCATGCTGAGTATCATTAATCAAAATATGGTTATCTTATAATATCAGCTATAATTGACTCTAATAATTTGCCTATAATTGAGGTCAGGCTTATTGGGCGGTAATTTGACGGTAGTGACTTGTCCCATGCTTTAAAAATAGGAATTACATTAGCCATCTTCCACATATCAGACACTACACCTGTTTGAAGAGATAAATTAAAAATGTTAGTTAATGGTTCACAGAGTTCCATTTTGCATTCCTTAAGAACCCTTGAAAAAAGTTCATCAGGACCCGACGATTTATTTTGTTTCAGCCGGTCTACTTGTTTCATAACCATTTCGCTAGTGACTGTGATATTACATAATTTATCTTCTTCAAGGCCACTATAAAAATTAATTACTGGGATATTACTAGTGTCTTCCTGTGTGAAAACCGAGAGAAAATAATTACGTATTAAAAATAGAGCACATATCATTCTCCTTGTCAGTAAGATGCCCAGTTATTTTTAAGGGGACCTATCTTATCTCTAACTTTTGTCCTATAAACCTGGAAAAAACTTTTGGGGTTAGTTTTTGAATCCCTAGCAACTTTAATTTCATAGTCCCATTTAGCTTTTCTTATCACCTTTTTAACATCCCTCTTAATGTCAGTATACTGATTTATAAGATGACCCTCACCTCTTTTTATGCGCCTATAAATTCCTTTCTTCTGCCCTAAAAGGCCCCCACCTTCATTCTGAAATTCAAAAAATTCTGAAATTCGAAACACTGCTGGCCCCAAGGGTTTCAGATAAAGGGATGGGGACTGTAGTGGCAGGCTTCCTTGTGAAGAACAT
Source organism: Cherax destructor (assembly GCA_009830355.1). Classification (NCBI taxonomy): domain Eukaryota; kingdom Metazoa; phylum Arthropoda; class Malacostraca; order Decapoda; family Parastacidae; genus Cherax; species Cherax destructor. Next base: position 7,996 of record WNWK01048513.1, read on the forward strand.
TGTGATAGGCAACTAAGTAAGTAAGTTTATTCAGGTATACACAAATACAGTTACATAGATTATCATACATAGCAGCATATGTGTACAGAACCTAGGATAACCTAAAAAAGTCAGAGTGACTTATTTCCAATGGGGACCGTTTCCTCTTCATATCTACAGAGTTTTGTAGGGAATTATGCTCCTATCAATGTTGTTCATCACCTTCAAAGCCCTCAACATAAATATGATTGGGCAGCTGGGAATTCGCGAATGTTCGAAGCCCGCGAAAGTGGAATTCGCGAATGTGGAGGGAGACCTGTATGTTCCCCCAGGCCACTGTGTAGCACCTCGTGTCACTTGTCACCCAATGTGACCCACGCTCACTTGACAGCTGACATTTGTCAGTTCAGGCATCAGTTATGAGCATCTGAGCCCCTTGTACAGAAAGCACCTTATTGTTCGCTGCTCATAGATGCCCTGCTGAATCGTACCCGCAACGATTCCCCAGTTGAGACCCATTCCACTTCACCTCCAGACTGTCAGAGGGCAGTTAAATGTAGAGAGCAGTCTGAGGACGTTTAGACCATCCTCTGCTGTAACTCCAACTGTCGAGAGAATGACACTTGTCAAGCCGGAGTTAGCTGCTAGCCCTCTCGGCAAGCGCTGTGTCATCCTCATGTCGCAGCTTCAGTGAGCACCTGCACAAAGATGATGTCACTTTGACTGCTAGCCTGCTCACTCCAGCATGGTGTATGCTGTTATGACCCTCAGATGTGTCGCCGAGTTGTCTCTACCACGACTCACTCCACACTCGCTGGCAGTGACAGCTGCAGCGACAGTACAAGTCGAGAAATGTCCTTCTGAATCACTTGCCTGAAGAAGTACTGTCCAGTTGCCGAGTACTGACGATGCCTCACTCGAGGGCACCAGCAGGTTGTGCCCCAGGTTGAGTGAACCCTGCAATGACTACTATGATGACTGCTTCACTGTCCCAGAGGAGACTGTACCCTGTTACATCACAGCTCAGCCGCAGTGATGTCTCCTGTGTTGCAGTATCTGTCCAGACACAGGAAGGTGTGCAGTGATGCCCATCGATGCTCACTGCTTTAGACCATGAAGCACACCTTTTTTTTCTTCCCTCTCTGTAGGAAGGGTTTTTTCCATGTCCACATATGTATATATATATAAATATATATATATACAGTGGAACCCCGGTTAACGAACACCCCGGAAATCGTGCAATTATGTAAGTATAATATTGTAAGTGCTTGTGGAAGTGTATTTTTGGGGGTCTGAAATATACTAAGCTAAATGACATTTTTTCTTAAGGAAGTAAATTCGTTCGGTAATGGCACTTGAGCAGGCCTCTGCAATGATTTTTTTTCGTTAACTGGGGTTCCACTGTATATATATATATATATATATATATATATATATATATATATATATATATATATATATATATATATATATATTTGTGTGTGTGTTCTGTGCCCTGTTCCTGCGAGAGTGAGACCGAGTTTTTCTACAGCCAGTCATGGTTAGGGTCAACCATGGGTAGGTGGCCGAGCAAAATGTGGGCAGTAAGCCTACATGCCTAGTTCCCATAGTTTCCAACAGGGAGGTCTCTGGGTGGGTATGCCCAGACCTGTCTCTCTCACTTCTTGTCCAGGCATCACTCAGTCAACAGGCCTACTCCTCTCTCCCTTACATGGGCATGGCCCCACCGGGCCATGGGCACAAACACTCTGCCTGCATACCCATCAATATCGCAAATAAAGTAAGAAGCCTTCGAAGCCTTATCATTCATCTACCGCTTGCAGCAGAATGACACAATCAATTTGTATATAGATGTATGTGGCACAGAGCGTGAAAATTGTAAGCATATGCCTAGGTTCGACGCAGGCACTCGTAGAGGTTAGGTGCAGGCGTTTGCTGCCAAAGACATCATGGCATTTTGGTGGCATGACAAACATGATGTCACATTCTTGACATCAGTTCACCTAAATGAAATGACAGATAGTGGCAGGCAGAATAGAGAGACCAATAAACCCATTCTAAAACCTGCAGCTATGATGGACTACAACCTCAATATGTGCTTAGTGGACAAATGTGACATGCAGATTGGGTTTGCTGATTGTGTTCGCAAGAGTTATAAGTGGTACATAAAACTCTTTTTTCATCTTCTTGACATTTCCATGCTGAATGCTTATAATATGTATAAGTTGAAGACCAACAACAAACCAAAATATAGTGAATTTTCTTTGTAAGTTATCAGACAAATAATATTCAAGTACCAAGTAACAACACCTGCAATAGACCAGCACCCACGAAATTATCAACACATACCCTCTCGTCTGAGGCCTGGTGATCACTACACCATACAACTGCCTCCTACTACAGTGGATCCCCGAGTTTTGGCCATAATCCGTTCCATAAGCTTGACCTAAACTCAAAGTGGCCGAAAGTCAAAGCAATATTTCCCATAAGAAATAATGTAAATCCAATTAATCCGTTCCAGACACCCAGAAATATTCACAAAAAATATTTTTTTTAAAGAATTACTATAGTTTTACATACACACAACAAATATAAATATACAGTGGAACCCCGACTAACGTAAGCTCCATATAACGTAAAAATCGTGTAACGTAAGCTTTTTTCGGAAAATATTTTTCTCGTGTAGCGTAAATTTACTCGTGTAGCATACCGTACCAGAACTGTGCGCCTGCCCCGCACCTGCACAGAACGCCAGTCTAGCGTTGTTTACCGTTGAGAGAACATTACCCAGTGCACTCTTTCAAACATTCACAATACTTTTGTTGTGTTTATTGCTGGTTCAGTGATTGACCCTAACCCTGACGACCCTGTGCCTGTTGTGGAAGATATTGTGGCATTGGGGAACAGCCTTGGGTTGGAGGTGAGTGGTGAGGATGTGGAAGAGTTGGTGGAGGAGCACAGGGTAGAGCTAACAACTGAAGAGGTGCAAGAGCTGGAACTGGAACAGCATCAGACCAGAGCTGAGGTTATTGCTTCACAGGAGGAGGGAGAGAAAGTGAAGGAGGTGCCTTCTTCATGGATTAAGGAAATTTGTTCCAAGTGGAACGATGTGCAAAGTTTTGTTGAAAAACACCACCCTGAGCAAGCTGAAATGAGCCATCTGTGCAACCACTTCAGTGACAGAGCCATGTTGCACTTCAGGAAAATATTAAAGAGTCGCCAGAAACAGAGGATTGTGGACAGTTATTTCACTAGGCAGGGATCCAGTGACTCTCAAGCTGGTTCTAGTGGCATTAAAAGAAAAAGAAGGGAAGTAACCCCAGATAAGGACTTGTTACTTGAAGTCATTTTGGAGGGGGATTTCCCTTCCAACCACTAACACCCTTTCCCTGTCATCCTCCCTTTCTTCCAGATGCCTGCAACTCTCTTCAATAAAGGTAAGTAAATGTTATTTATTAATCTGTTTTTTTTATTATTTAGTATTAGTAGTAGTATTTATAGTTTTAATAATGTTGTTTAGTGTATGTAGAACTATAATTAAAACGTATTTTTTGTGAATATTTTTGGGTGGAACGGATTAATTGTATTTACATTATTTCTTATGGGAAATAAGGTTTCGAATTATGAATTTTTCATGTTAAGAACTAGCTCCTGGAACGGATTAATTAAGTTAGTCGAGGGACCATTGTACAGTTGACCCTCAGAAATTGAACACCTCAGCAATCGAACAAATCGGAAATTAAATACTTTTTTAGAACAAATTTTATTTCGGTAATCGAACACTTTCTGCCAATCGAACAAGTGCGTACCAGACCTGTCTGCCCAGGTGCACTTGGGTGCCTTGCCGCGCAAGCATCAGGAGCCAGTCTAGCGTTGTTTATACTTGAGTGAAAATTACCCTGCACGCTCATCCAAACATTTCACAATTAATTGTGTTTGGAGCTTGTTCATTAAGTGGTAGAGGCAGTGGTCGAGGCAGGCAGTGGTAGAGGCAGGCAGTGGTAGAAGCAGGCAGTGGTAGAGGCAGGCAGTGGTAGAGAGAGGCAGTGGTAGAGGCAGCCAGTGGTAGAGGCAGGCAGTGGTAGATAGAGGCAGTGGTAGAGAGAGGCAGTGGTAGTGAGAGGCAGTGGTAGAGGCAGGCAGAGGTAGAGGCAGTGGTAGAGGCAGGCAGGGGTAGAGGCAGTGGTAGAGGGATGCAGTGATAGAAGCAGGCAGTGGTAGAGGAAGGCAGTGGTAGAGAGAGGCAGTGGTAGAAAGAGGCATTAATAGAGGCAGGCATTGGTAGAGGCAGGCATTGGTAGAGGCAGGCAGTGGTAGAGGCAGGCACTGGTAAAGGCAGGCAGCGGTAGAGGCAGGCAGGGGTAGAGGCAGGCAGTGGTAGAGAGGTAGTGGTAGAGGCAGGTATTGGTAGAAGCAGGCAGTGGTAGAGGCAGCATTGGTAGAGGCAGGCAGTGGTAGAGGCAAATAGGGGTAGAGGCAGTCAGGGGTAGAGGCAGGCAGCGGAAGAGGCAGACAGGGGTTGAGGCAGCCAGCATAGGCAGTGCATAGCTCAGGGAGAGAGGATAGCAAGAGATTGAGGTAGAAGGGACTGAGGGGAGTGCTAGAGGTATAACCTTCAGAGTTTGTGCAGTAAGTCAGTTGCCGTCAAAAAGTCAATGAGAGAGTCAGGATTAAAGAAGGGTCCATCAGCAAAAAGGGAAGGTAAAGAAAGAGCCGCAGAGCGAAGACGACGTTGGATATAAATTCTGCATGCTTGTTGATAGAGTGGGCAGTCCAACAGAATATGGCGGACAGATACTAGAACCTGACAATTCTCACAGAGAGGGACAGGGAGCCTCTCCATGAGATACCCATGAGTAAGACGAGTGTGGCCGATGGGAAGACGGGAGAGTGTAGTCTCCCAACCTCGACATTGGTGACAAGAAGGCCAGAAACCTATACTCGGTTTAAAAGAATGAAGTTTGTTATTTAGCAGGTCAGACCAGCGTTTTTGCCAACGGGTGTGAAGGTGGGTAGCAATGACAGCAAAATAGTCCGAGAATGGAACACACCTATATGAAACTGGAAGGTAATGTACTGCTGACCGCGCAGCAGTGTCTGCCTGTTCATTGCCCTGTACGTCAACATGACCAGGGACCCAGCAAAAAACAATATCTTTGTGTTTGCTAGAGATACGACATAACCAAAGTTGGATATGAAGAACTAGGGGGTGAGGTGTATCAAATTTACGGATAGCCTGTAAAGCACTAAGGGAGTCTGAAATGACCACAAATGGTGACACTGGCATAGATGCAATACGGATAAGTGCCACAAGAATGGCATACAATTCAGCCGTAAATATGCTAGCCGAGGGTAATAGATGCCCTCGCACGACACTGTCCGGGAATACTGCTGCGAATCCGATGCCGTCAGATGACTTTGAACCATCGGTGTACACTGCGATGGCATCGGAATGAGAACGGAAGTGGTCTAGAAAAAAAGAGCAGAAGCCGCCGTAGGTAGTTGGGCTTTCACACAAGGTAGAGAAATAGAACAGACACGGACAGCAGG